>JARKHS020011418.1:0-212933 GCA_030143305.2 Amblyomma americanum | reverse complement strand
TTCGAGACCACGTTAAAAGCAGATTAGTTAGATCTGAAGCATCGGCTTTCACCCGGCCTGCCACGACGTGAAGCAAATTTGTTGTGCCGCCTATGCCTGCTATAGCATTCACCAAGAACTACTCCTTCCTGATAGGGCTGACAAGCACTACTCCTTTCTTAATAGCGCTCACAGCTGACAGTCCTTAATAGTGCTGACGAGCAGGGCTGACAGCCCTGCATGTGCCATCTGCGGCTATGATTAGACTATAAGCCTCATTCTTTGTGTATGCCCTGCCTACAGCGCCAAAAGACAGTCTCTCTGCCGTCCACTGGAGCATCTAGACCTGCACCCACTGAGAGAAACGAAGATTATCGGCCACTGGCCGCAGCAGTCGTCGGCGGTGAAGGCCTCTAAGGTACTGCTCCGCTTTTTGAGGACTTCTTGCCTGCACGATAGGCTGTGACTCCACTTAACGCAGTGGCTTTGCATTGTGACTTTAATTTCCTGCGACTCTAGTTTATCCTTCATCTTTTTCTCCTCTCACCCGTTTCCTCCCGTGCAGGGTAGCAAACCGGCTATTCTTCTGGTTAACCTCCCTGCCTTTCCTCCTTCTCTTCCTCCTCTGGCAAGAAAATATATTCCACTTTTGAATGTTGCTATATCTTAGAAGTGGGGCCGGTGTGGTCATAAAATAAAACATTTTATTCTGTTTCAAAGTTTCTATGTACAGATCTATGCGCAAACGTTCTGTTGCATTTGATTCTTTTTTTTTTGCTGCGTTTCTTGAGTAGCAGTTTTCATTTCAAGTTGTTTGTGTGGCTTTTTGCGCGGTTTCTTTTTTTACAATAAGCAAAACTGACACTCAACCTACACCAAACAGTAACCTTCTATTTTTAAAGAACCAGTTTTTACAGGAGGGCGTGAAAATATTTGTCCAAAAATTTTTCTAAACTTTAGTTTTCGACAGAGAGCTATGACGGGGTACGCATGTTCATAAGGCGACTGAGAACTCCGGTCGAATTGCAATCCGCATTTCTCTGTCATATATGTGACCATCTGTGATCTCGGCATGACAGCTACTATTGCTTCCACGCGCATGGAGGTCTGAGTAAGGCATTTGTGCCGAACCAAGTATGTGCAAAAAGGGGTCGATGCTTTTTATTGTGTGAAAATTTGTTGTAAGCTTTCCTGTCACTGGCAAAGTCATTGTTCAAGAACGTCGGGCAAGCTGTTCGTTCTTAGCAAAAAAATAACTGTCCAGAATTGATCAGCGCACTAAGCATTACCCATGGCTGTAGTCAACGCTTTTATATTTATATGCTAAATAAATACTGTAACCAGTGCTTACTTAAAATTTGGAGTGTATGTGCCTGATGCCAACGCCAGAACACCAGAAATGTCGTCGCAGGTTTATATCGCTCGTGTAGAATAGAAGGTTGGAATTCTTATGCCAAACTTGAAGCAAAAAAACTGCTGTGTCAAAACCCTGCATTAGAGGTCGCTTCATGCCTTATGGCTGTCATGTTCCAAATGAGCTTCGCTCGGACGTAATGAATACGTACTTCTCATCTGTTTTCACCAACGAACCAGCCGTAAACATTCCTACATCACAGAGCCTAAATGTATCTGAAATGCCACCTGTTAGTATGTCAGCCGAAGGAATATGCAGACTTATTGAAGATTTAAAGGTATCAAGTGCTCCTGGGCCCGACAACATTTCTGCGAAAATTCTTAAAGGTACCAAAGTAATATCCAGTCATTTCCTGCAAAACATTTTTACGCAATCCATTTCCAGTGGCAATCCCGTCTGAGTGGAAGATCAGCCGAGTCGTGCCTTGCTTTAAGGCATCTAACCGCTCTGATCCATCAAATTATCGTCCGATCTGGCTAACATGCATTGCGTGTAAACTACTTGAACATATTATTTACTCCCAAGTAGCTAATCACCTCGATAGAAATGCTTTTTTCTTTCCAAACCAACACGGATTCGTTCTGGCTACTCATGTGAAACTCAACTGTTCCAATTTACGACTGACCTCCACCTAAACCTTGACTCCTTGTTTCAAACAGATATTATCTACCTCGATTTTTCGAAAGCTTTCGACCGAGTTCCTCACCAGCGCCTCATGGCTAAACTTTACTTCGTTTCACTGCACCCGCTGATATTATCATAGATTTGCAGTTTCCTAACTAATCGTTCGCAATACACCGTCATCAACAACCATCCTTCTACCGTCACTAAAGTCACCTCTGGAGTGCCTCAGGGCTCAGTTCTTGGGCCGCTCCTGTTTCTTGTCTTTATCAATGACCTTCCTGTCGGCATTTCATCATCCATCCGTTTGATCGCAGATGATTGCGTTCTTTACCGCCGTGTTAGCACTACGAACGACCAGTCATTGCTGCATGACGCCCTGAACTTGATACAAAGTTGGTGCTCGACCTGGCTCATGAAACTGAACGAAACTAAATGCAAGTTTATGCACGTGTCCCGTAAACGATCTAACCTGCACTTTTCTTACACGCTAAACAGGACCGCACTATCTGAAGTTGAATCCTACCGATACCTCGGCATAGAAATAACAAGTGATCTTAACTGGTCGAAGCACATAACGTCCCTTGCTGCTAGCGTTTCTAAATCACTAGGATTCATCAGACGATCACTCACATTTTCTCCCCCAAAGGTTAGACTAATCGCATACGAAACTTTCATCCGCACTAAACTTGAATATGCATCGAGCATTTGGAATACCCTTCAAAAGTATTTAACACATATGTTAGCGGCCATTCATAATCGAGCCGCTCGGTTTATAATATCAAATTATGATTCTCTGTCGAGTGTTACTAATATCAAATCCTCTGTTGGTATACCTTCCTTGGCATCCCGTCGTAAGATAGCAAGACTCTGTCTATTTCATAAACTTTATTATAATTTTCCCCAACTGCGTCAGAGCCTAATTATGCCCCCTTTAAGATCATCGCGACGTTTGTATAATTGCCGTAGTATTCAACGCATTCATGGTTCAACCAATGCGTTCAATTCCTCGTTCTTGCCAGCTGCCATAGCTGAGTGGAATGTCCTTCCAGACAGTGTTGTGAATGAAGATAATTCCATAAAATTTAAACAGATGTTAATTGATTTATTCCCCAAATAATTCCTGTTGAAGGCCCTTTTTCTTTCTTTTTCTTTTGTTTACGCACTTATTTGCTTGTTTTTCTTTTGAAGTGTTCACAGTTGTATCTACATGTGTTAAGTTTATGTTCCAATTTTGTTCTTTGTGACATGATTACTGTTCGCCCCCCCCCCCCCCTTATATATTGCCCCCTGGGGCCCTTAAGGGTAAATAAATGAGGATGATGATGATAAATGATCAGGTTTGGAGCTTGTTACAAGAGTTCTTCTTTTACCTCTTTCGAGACTAAATACATCTGATAGAAAACTGCGTCCTGCAAATTGCAATATTGGTTAAACACCACGATCAAGGGCCAAGTTAGACATTGTGGGCAAAAGTATGGACAAATGGAAACTGCTTCTTGGAAGACCTTATCAGTCAAGTCAGGCAGGAAATAACGTGTGGTTCTTGCTTAAAGGACACAGCGGTGAATCGTACAAAGTATTATACTGAGCGAGTTCAGGAGGAAGAAGTTAAGGATAGTGTTACACTATCTACTACCCACGAGCAGGAAATCCCTGCATGAAATGTACAATGTTTTGGCACGCAGGCCTTTACAGCCAGCGACTCTGTAGAAAAAGGTCAGCAGGGGCTACAGTACTTCATCTTGAAGCTCAGTTCGCCGAATTCCCCAAAGATAAAAATGTCTCCCAGTGCAGTTACTAGTACCAAACGTGATCTCCTTCTACCTTCTACACGAAAGAGGAGTGATTGCGGTCGTACATTCTGTCGTTCCATGACTTGATAGGAATACATGCTCACCTCTGACATGCTTCTTTTGCGAATTAGTTCATTAGCTTCTAGAAAATGTAAAGAGATCCTCTAAGCTGCAGAAATAAAACGGGTCTACTTTGGCAAAGGTTCTCAATAGCAGCATCAGGCGGACGCATGCACTTCAGTACACAAGTTTGAGGTTACATTGTCTTCGATCGAGCTCTGCTTAAGGAAAAAAAAATTAGAGCTGTACCGCTAACTGTAATGTTTCTTTAGCTTTCAGCGCGATGTTTTTGTTTTTTTGATATTTGTTTTAAGTCTGATAAAAAATCTTCCCATAATTGATCGAAGCCTTTATACGATAAAGACTTCCACCAAATTGTCAATTCCAGTTCTTTGACCGTTTCACAAGGTAGTGCAACTACATTGTGCATGCTTGTACACTTCAGTCAAGCTACATATCATATTTATACCGTGAAATACGTAACAAGGCTCCGGCGGCACCGCTGACAAACGAAAAACCTTGCATATCACTTACGCTATGAAATGGCTGAAAAGGAAGGTTCTGGCCGGGACAGTTGTGTTTCATATTTTTTCATGGTTTACACAGCTGTTTACCTACCAGTACTGCTGTGATCTGTGAATCACTATCTATATGGATTTCAGCAAAATATCCGCAAAGTGGAGCCTGGGTGAAGCCGCAAATCCTCGAGTATACTGTACAAACGCAATAAAATATAGGCCACCACCGTCTGTACGGCGTTGAAGAAAAGAGAGTTAGCTGTTTGGTTGGCAATATGTCGTTCATGCAATGTGTTACTGCGTGATTAGGCTAATTTTCCATACCTCACGGTGAGCAGGCGCCCAGCACCCTGAGGTCGAAAATTTTTGGCCAAATTGCGGGGAAAAAGTTTCTCGACTTTTTGGGAGACTTTTTTCCGTACACTAAGCCGGTAAGTGCCCGATCGCCATAAGGTAGGAAATCTTTAGCTGCTGAGTGCTGAGTTCACGGCCGCCACGTTAAGCATATTCATAATTAATTATTAACCAAATTAGGCGATATTCTGTCTAACACTTTTTGCTCATCGAGCCCGTTTGTTAGGTCATTGCCATTAGATGCAGACGTCATCGGTTAAAATATTATAAGAAATTACATTTAAGCCTAGCATTCAATAAATATTAAACTCAACAGTTAATATTGGTATCTGACGTGTTCTACTTATCATGAGTATTCGAATTACCTCAATCGTTTTGTGATGACCTCATTATTTACTGAGTTATAAGCGAACAAACCAAGGCACGTGACAAGTTAATTATGACGTCACAAATCCAGTGACCTCACCAATCAATCACCGATTCGATATACTAATGACGTTACAAATCAATCACAAATTGGTTTGCTACATCTATATAATATGGGGCCGCCATCTTGAATTCCTCGTACTTCGGAAATTTGGCGCCGATGGGAGGTGGTATAAGACCCCAAGAAATTGACAAGCGTGGTAATTAATGAGCTAACACCCTTAGAAGACCAAACCCACTACTGCCAGATCATGTACAGTCGGGGACAAAAGTTTCCGGACCACGTGTTTCACAAAAGAAACTCACAGCTCTACTATTAGATCGCACTTGGGCGATCAAAGAACAAAATACTCAGCTTAACCTCCAAGAGTGTAGTCCCCAGCCGCAGGGTAATAGGAGAGCTAGAGGCTTCGCATTAATAACACTTGTTCCAGGGACTTGTGTCCCCGAATATACAAATACTCTGCAGTGTTCCCATCTTACAGTGAGATATTTTATGACGTATGCTTGTAAAGTATTACACCACACCCTTCACGGGATGAAATATAAACTGGTAGAATTGGAGATTTGAATACCTCTTTACATGCTTTCTTTCCATAGGTCGAAACAAAAATACCGCATTCCAATTGCATGCGAGCATATGGACAGCGAGAGAACTTTTCGTTGAAAATAGCTCGTTTCGCAGAAAAGTGTATGGATGAGAACAAAAGCAAGTGTGTAGATTTCCATTCTGAATGACTAATCGCGTTTTAAATTGGGTCGATGTTGCCTTCTGTGGACCAGTAGGGTTAGTGTGTTTTCAGTGTCAGTGTGTAGGCGGTGCTATTATCTACAATGTTCCGTAGTATATTGCGCTCCCGGTGCCCTTTCTTTCGATAAAGTTTACGCATAAAAAGAGTTATTCCAATACAAGTGCAGCGAAGGCAGCGTTTTCGCTGAAAGTGCTGCCTTTGTCAAGAAAGAAAAAAAAATATGGGAGATTTTCATATACTGACGACCATAGTTTTAAGCCTCGATTCTTTATATGAGTGTTGATGAGCAGCTTTTTCATTTCATCTAACGAGTTGGCGGCAAGGACTACAGAACATATTCACTAGCCCTCGTTTCAAGCTATTTCACAGGTAGGCGGCAAGGAGCAAATTAGGCGCCCGAACCAACTGCAAGGATTCTTGATTTCTGAATTCGATCATCAGCTGGACCCTGCTTTCGGTTACCGGATCTATAAGCCACCGCGCACACGCCTGACAGGACCAGCACAGGCAACGTTGCCGTAGCTTGTGGCGAGATTACCACCTCCCAGTGACGTCTTATTCTAGAACACAACACATCGGCGGAGGCGGCGAAGAAGTTTTATAGTTTACAAAATCAGCAATCAGTGAATTTGTTAACCAAGCCAATCTGAATATTTGTTTTTAATGTAATCGCATTCTCGGCTCTTAAAGAAGCCGAAAACCAGACCTACAATATAGAAAGGGGGAGAATTTCTCAGCAGCCGCTGGCGATGGACCGCCGTCTGTACGCATTTTCCGCCTGTGTTATGCGCGCCACATTGAACATATTTCAATGGACTTGGGATATCTACAGCCGCTCTGATTAATGCCCTCTCCTGGTAGAAATATAGAACAGCCTTGTTAATTCAGAGTAGTAAAATGGGACCAAAAAAAGATCTACGAAGATGGAAAACCAACAGCTGCGCCCAGGTTCTGACCATTTTAGTATATCTTCGCAGATATGTTGGTCAATTGGATTGGTACGGAGCAGATGCGATAGCGTTCACCTTTATGACTGCGGTAATCTAGTGAAGAAAGTCACATAAAAGAGCCTTCAAAGAACTTTAATATGCTATCTATGATGCGTTACTCTGTGTCGGCGTTCAGTAATGCACTGAAGTCGAGATTTCTTGCGCGTCTGTATTATTTGGGACGAAACTGTTGAATGTAAAAAGATACCGTTATGAACGTGTTGATGGGAATGGTGTAATCTTGATTGCGAGGAAAAGTTTTGCTTTTAACATTCGTCGCGCGCTTGCTCCGAACAGTTAAGTATGAATTGAATATCAATAGGTTATGCGCTTTCGGAAAATATACGTTAGCAGCTAAACATTTTAAGATGTTGCTACGAACGTATATTGATGTCAGTACTCAAATGCTCCAATGCGTTGAAAAATATTGCTTCTGAAGTTTGTTGAGCGCTTGCACCGAGAGGTGAACACTGCCTTAGAAAAACTATATGGCACATTTTAAAAAAAAATTCCATATAACTACAAACTTTCCTTGGCGGGTCCACTGGTTTCACTGGCTTCGATGGTGCGTTCTTAAGCTGTCAAAAAGATTAATTCGTAACCAACTTGGCGGTTAAAAAATGCACTTTTCCTGACAATTTTGGTATTTCCTTCACATCGGCTACTCCATGTTTCAATGAGGCTTTATTCACAATTTTTACGCATGTTCAATTTTTCCAGGTCCATCGTAGTCATCTGTATTTTTCTCTGAGATTGAGTATTATTTATTTTTCTGAACCACCATTCTTAGGTATTTTTATTTTTTACCACTTATTTATATTCATGCCTCTAGCTCCCACACATTATTATTACTGCCTCTAGCTGGTCTCCATTGTAAATGGAGAGGGAAATTCCCCTAAAGAGACCGCCATCTGCCACGGTCGGCAACTGGACGCGTCCCACATATGCTGACGCCATTGAAGCGGCACATTTTGCCCCTTCATGACTCTCCTAATGCTATCGCATTACAGAGTTTTAGAAATCAGTGCGATTAATGCGGCATATTATGTGTTATCTTTAGTGTCCCATCTTAAGGAGCAGCTGCTGTGGAGAGTCTGTGAACGGTTGAAGCGATCGAGTCGGCGAGTCTCCGTGTGACATGCCGCATCCCCGATCCCTCTCCCGATGCAATCCAGAAATCGTCGTGTGGCCAGGCGTGTCCCCTCCCCAATGTTCTATACCCGCCATCGGATGGCTCCCAACTTCTTGATAGCTCTATCTCCCGCCTCCCCTCTCGTTTCTCATCTCATATAAAACTATGGAGGCAGAGCCACGGAGGTAACTCAGTGGTTATGGCACTCGGCTGCTGCACGAAAGACGCGGGTTCTATCCCGGTAGCGACGGGGGAATTTCGATGGAGGCAAAATTACAGGGGCCAGCGCATTGTTTGATGTAATTGTACAATAAAGAGCCCAAGGATGGTCGTAATTTCTGCAGCCCTTCATTAAGTTGTGCATGAAAGACTGAGTCGCTTTAGGGCGGTAAAACCCCATAAACGAAACCAAACGACTATGGAATGGATTTTCTTCTCTACACTTTGTCATCTCCAAGTGATCCCTCAGAATGATGGAGCAACAAATTCTTCCATCGTGACGGTTCTTATGCTAACTCTATAAAATTGCTTTTTTTGTCTATGAATATAACCCAGTGTATGGTTGGGTTCATTCGGAGAAGCTTCTTAATGGGAGCCGGGCCAACTGCAGTCCGAGGTCAGCTAGTCCAGCCAGGAGCATGCACCAGGCGATGGCCATGCGGCTCGCGCGTGTGCCCGTCGTCTTCCTTACAATGGCCCCCGCACAGAAGAGGAGCCATCCAGGCGACTTAAGGGGCGGACAAGACAGCGCGGTCGTAGTATCTCTTCAGGCGCTGGATATGGAGAGTCTCACGGCCACGGGGTCTGAGATCGGGCGTGGACGTGAGGCTCTCAAGAATATGGCTGAGTGCAGATGTTTGCTTCAAGATGCGATAGGACTTTTGATATTTAGCGAGCGGTTTCTGGGAGAGGCTCGGATTACAAGGAGGTATCCAAAGCCAGACAAGAGAGCTTGGCGAGAATTTCTGGGGCGGTTGATCTCCATCGTGCCGGTTTTTTTTAATGGAGTGGGTAGCTGTCGTGAGCGACCGGGCGACCTGGCGGATTCTTCGCCGTGCCGGGCAGCTTCAGAATCGGTGGTGCACTCAGATGCGTCAGGGTGGTAGGAGAGAGCAGTCTCTACGGGTACAGAGGAATGTCGGCCATAAAGAAGGAAACATTGAGAATGTCCTGTTGTTGGCTGCGTAGCAGTATTGTACGCGAACGTAACTTATGGGAGAATAAGGTCCCAGTTCTTGCGATTCGAACCGACGTACATAGCCAGCATGTCCCCTTGAGTGCGGTTAAAGCGTTCAGTGAGGCCGTTGGTCTGAGGTTGGTCATCAAAGCTCTGCGCACTCACGGCGCATGGCTTTGATGATATCAGTTAGGAAGACACGCTCTCTGTCGCTGAGGAGTTCTCGACGGGCACCGTGTCGAAGGATGAACCGGCGCAGAAGAATGGGTGCCACACACTGCCCCGTGGCATCAGAGAGCGTGGCGGTTTCAGCATACCTCGTGAGGTGATCTACAGCAACTATGATTCATCGTTTGGCACGAGAGGTACTGGAATCGATACCCAGCATCTCCACCAAATATAAGATGGGATCTATTCGGAGAAGCTTCTTAACAGGAGCAGGGCCAACAGCAGTCCAAGGTCAGCGAATCCAGCCAGGAGCGTCCACCAGGCGATGGCTATGCGGCTCGCACCTATGGCCGTCGTTTTCCTTACACCCTGTATCAAACCCTTTCCAAGACTATCGGTCTATGAACAAAGCTAAACAGCACTGCTAGCAGGGAGCAGAGGAAGATAAATTAATAAATGGTTTCAATTGAAGATATGGTAACAAGTGTGGCTTGGTTTTTGAGGGTTTAACGTCCAAAGCGACTCAGGCTATCAGGGACGCGGTAAAAAGTGTGTGTAAGTGAATAGGATACGTTGGTTGTACAGGCGAGCCCGAGCGAGTAGGCGGCATGACGCCAACTTCTCTTTCTGTTAATGTTTTCTAGACAACTAAACCGTCCGGGCTCTAAGCGATGCTGAGAGGACAATGAAGGACCAATATGTCAACACGCTTTCGAGGAGGTGACGGCTCACTGCGGCTGTGGTGTGTGCAAAACAAGGAGTGCTGAAGCCTTGTATCGCTAGTAGAGCAGCACTGCAGTACGACGGAGAATGCTCGGAGATTGCTGAGAAGACAGGCTTTTCGCGCTGGCATTAATTTTCTCATTTTCTCTCCTTTTCTACATTTGTATCTGCGCTTAATCGTTAACCCGACCCTAATCTCTCAGTTAGGCGAAAATATTTTTCTAACGCGGCCTCGTCGTCCAGTAGTACTGATCTCAGAAGGCTGATTGCCTGCAGTGAAGAGCTCAATAGCAGCGTCGGCATCATGACAAGGAGCACGCGTAGCAGAAGGTGCCACCTGCAAACCCTCAGTGTGACTCCAGAGCAGCGCCAATGTTTCTGCGGCGAAGTCTTCGTACTGCAAATCTGGTGTAACTTCATCACCCACCTCCTCGGCAGGAAGAAATGGCTCGAGCTATTCGTTCAGAGATTGCAAGTCGTCGTTGCCCATTCTGTGGAACTCGTCAAACTGCCTGAAGGCGAGCAGAGTTCCAGCTCCTGATTCGATTAGGTGGGCAGCCTTGCCCCGATGCCGAGTGTGTAGAGCTGGCTGTCGATACGCGGAAAGGTGGCTGGTGTGAGAAGGGCGTTTCTCTTCTGGAGAGTTCACTGGCAGAGCTCCTGTGGCCTTCCTAGAATGTTTGATGACGTTATTTCTGCGTACCTTCAGGAGGGGCCGATGGCGTAGCTAGGATATTCTTCCCGGATTTCGGCACCAAAGATATAGAAGAAGGACGGCACGACAGCCGCGTCTATCAGATGTAGTAACTCATGACAACATGGCGTCCAACCATTCAATCCTTGTTCCTCCTCTCTCTCTCTGCGCGGCTTCAGGCGGAAATCATCAATTGCAATCTCAGCCAGAAACCAGATACCAAGTGACAAGGAGGGGGGGGGGGGTCATTTGGTGCCCAGCTTTCGCTAGACGCAAGCCAGGGAATGGGTCGGAGCCAAAGGCTCACAAACAAAGTTTATAGAGCCAAGAGACTATTCAGAGGAATTTACAATGACTCGTACGAGCACATACAAAGTAATTTACGGTACAATGAAACTCGTGCAAAGCTAAACTCGAGAGCGACTACAATACGGAAAAAAATATTGAACATAAAGTATCCTAACAGAAGAGAAATAAACAAGCAAAACACAATTTGTCCACCGAAAGTGCTGCAGTCCGACGATTTGAGGATGACGACGGCGCCGTCCCGCACGCTGCCTCGCCCTTTCCTCTTTGGGCGAGTAGTGCTGACCCGGAAGTCGAACAGGCGCACTTCTGTGAAGCTTAAAGGACGGCTCGGGCTGGCAGACATCAGTCAACGTCCTTCCTACACAGGCCCGCTCCGCGTCTGTTCGTTCTTCGCGTGAACGTGGATGCACACATGGACGCAGTATTACCGGTGCAATTTCCGTCTCATTCTTGCGCCGGGCGTGTGTGCGTATTGCTCAGGCGTGGAGATCGGCTTCTATAAAACTCGAGTTCTTTCTTGCTATGCGCCGCCGCCGGTGAGCGAGCGGTGTGGAGGCGGTATCACTCAGCTTGTTCAAGGCCATATCCTTTCTGTGGGCAATGAATAGAACGCACTCCAAGAATCTCGATTCTTCGATGGCGTGCACGAGCATATTTACTCTTGTGCCGCGTTGGCGAGAGCAGTGGAGAGGGTAGCAACACATACAACGATAAGCGATCATCGGAGATTCTTTTTCCACTGTTCTAAAGGCACGCGCTGAAGAGGAAAAGTGGCCTCCCTTGGCCAGTTATCTTAATATGCTCTGAAATTGGTGGCAAGCTGATCCGCCTCTAAGTTTTCAAATGCCCAACATGAACCTTCTGAAGAATTAAGAAATGCTAACATTGCTCCAAGATTCCGGTGCTCTCGATATTTCGAGGCAGTATGCATGGAGGGTGGCCACTTTTTATAGTACAATCTCCCAGCCGTTCTTCAACAGACCTGCCTTTATCTGATATTCACCAGGTGCATCTCCCTACCCATTTGGTTGCAAGCCTTTCTTCCTTTTTTTGTTATCAGTCGAATGCGCAGTTTCTCAGCCTTGTTACCTTTGCAATTAGCAACCTCTTTATGTCGATGTGAAAATAGCTCTGCGTAAAATTCGTCAAATACTTTAGCTATGTTAACCATATTTTGCTTCTTTTCCATTTGCACGAAAATCTCAAATAATCTTAAGCCTTATTTTCTCATGACCGCTCTTTTGCTCCGTCTCTTGTAAGTGCATGCTTGATTAGCTGCACATTATACTTCCTTGTACCGGTTCTGTTATTATTACTGATTAGATTTGACAGGTGTTCCAATTTTATACTATTTATGCGAGTATATTTTTTCATGCTATGGCGAATATTAAGCGGGTTTTTCTCGTCCTAAGACAGCTCCACGGTATTAAGGATTGCTACCGTACAGCCTAAATCACCGCAGTCGGTAACAAAATTTCGGAGCTAATCACTCTTGTCCTGAACAATAGGGTCGCCATCCTCCGTTAAGCGGAGCATGTGTTCTCCGGTAAGATCCTAATTTTTGTACTTTGCCTCTAAGCGCGAACTATTTGATAGGCTCCTACAGTACTAGTGTCTTCAATTGCCTCTGTATGTCGATGTAAAAAACAGATCTTGTAATTTCTCTAGTACTTAGTCTAGCATGCCCACATTCTACACAAATCGAGGATGCCCCGACAATATGGAGCCTGTTTCATTTTTAGTCCCTCCGTTCGGTTCTTCAACTCGCACTTCTGATTCTGCCACTTTCGGAAGATGTTCGTAACTCATAAATTATTTAGTGCTTAGAACTGTACAAGCACTTCCCATTACTATTCCTACACGCAATGCTTACCTAACCACCTCCTGACCTGCAGCTTGGTTCTTACCTACATTGACACTAAAGTTTCCCTCAGTATTGCGTGTTGCATTTTTACTTTACTCATTGACAATTCAACATTTTCGTAGAAGCTTTAGACTGAACATAATGGAATCACGTGGGCACCTAGGCCTGTAAGATTCTTATTTTGTACCTCTCAATAAAAAAAATGCGAAAGCAGCCATCCTCTCTTAATTGCTACAGCATTCCTGTATATTGCTATCTACACATAATTGTTCAGTAATCCCAAACCGAGTTCTCTTCTGCCTGCTAAACCACTATAGCCAAGCACGAGGCCGCCATTAAAGGTGTTTCATGTCCCTCTATTTGGTTTAATTTCGCATTAGGCAAAAGCAAAATGTAATTCCCCTCGTAAGTGTTAATATGCTAGCACTTTCCCGCCTACATTCCTTTGTATTTTCCGAACAGCATGCCATAGGGAATGTTCACCGGAATTGTCTTCAAAATTCAGTGCAATACAAGGTGAAATACTGTCATCACTTTTGCGGCCCAAAGTTATCACTCATATAGCTCTCTGACAGTGGTAAATTGATATCCGCTGTATAAGTTATAAGCGGAAATTTACTGATGTTCGCAAACATTATACGTATAAGAAAAGAAGTGTTTCTTTTACCCAATGTTTCCGCCGAGTGTTTTCGCATCAATAATCAAAACAATAATATGTCAAATAATACCGAGTTCGTGAGACTGGTTCGAAAAAGTATGTTGCCGCTACTGGCAAAAAAAAACATGTGCAATGCAGCAAAACCAGCTGAAATGTAAGCTCTACAGGGGACGCACGCACACATCACAAATCGGTGAGAATTAGGTCTTAAGCGGAGTGTTCAATCGCCTAATAAAGATACATACTCCAAACTAGAAGCATGCTATTCTCGGAAATAATACCGCGAAAATTTACGGCTCCAAAATTTTGACGATGCCCGATTCTAGTAGCCTTTTCAAACGTGTGTGAATGCAGTATCAAAACGTACTGAGTACAGAACAAGAAAATTCGTATCTTAAAAGCTGGCCCTCAACCGCACATTTTTTCTAGGCATCTCAGAGGACGCAACAGTTTTGGTCTTGGAGCAGTGTAACTTCGAGTCACTAAAGAAGTTCGGACCCTGATCATAATATTCAAAGACACGGTCGCTCATTATACTAAAAGAGAGCATTGCAATATGTTTTCTCGGAAGGGGCGCTTAGGTAGAAAGTTTGAACAAATATTCAGTGAGAGTATAGGCCGTAACTAAAATTCTTATTTTGGCACTTCGAAGTAGAAAATCTGCATCATAACGGCATTCAAAAAATAACCTTTGGCCTTATTTAAAACTTTCCCGCAGCATTTAAACAGGTCTGACCGCAATTTTTGATTCCAAAACCGCGTCGCTTGTTACTTGCCACCTGCGGGCATGGGAGCACTATCCCAGCCTTATCCTCATAACGAGTCTTCTATATGCAGTTTTCTTTGCACGTGGTCCCGACATCTATCGCTTACGGTTATCTACCGTCCTGCATTCTATTCTGTACCTTAAGTTGGTTCAAATCCAAGGCGAACTCCACCCAGACCCTGGCGTTAGTATTTCCGTACATGCCGATGAAAGCTCGCAATTACGCTTAAAGGAGTACCCATTGCTATGAGTGCACCCGTGAAGAGCCACACTGCGCAAGAAAAGATTCACTTCGAGATGAGGACCTTCTTGATCGAGGGCGTGACCAAAACAGATTACGCTAGCACTGTGTGTGACTAGCCGACAATGGCTTCAAAGGAACAAAGCAAAATGTACAAAGAGACACTGAGTATATTTTGGTTGGTGTAATACTATGTTCAAGGAAGTTTACTTTTTTATATCAAAAATTGAAACAGCGCAAACAAAGAACCAGATAAGATGCAACTACTGTTTACGCCGCTGAGTTCGTTTGTTTAAGAATTCTTGATATGCTAGCAAATCTTTTAAGCTGCTCTTGTCTTTTCTTGTATCTCGTCTATATTTATTTGCCAGCTTCTTTAGGTTCATTTCATTTATTCAGCTGTGCGAAGTTATTAAATTTTAGGTAGTTTGATTTGTATCTACTTTCAGAAACTTACGTTCGTTTATATCGCCATTTTTTTTTACTATCGGTTAGTCGGCACCTCGTTTGGCACCGCGTAGTCTAGTATGAAGGGCTACGTGCGAGGAGCAGTACCGTTAGCAGCAAAAAACTTCTTTGCTTGATATTCTCAGGCCTTAATTGTCTTTCCAAGGCAGATGTTTTTATTCTATGCTTGAGTGGCAACATTTTATTACATTTACTTCGCTCCGCTCAGAAAAAGTTTATCCGACACAGTAAACCCTGCAAATTAATTAAAAGAAAGAGCAAAGTAATAATTTAGTTTTTTATTGTTTATTATGGTACTACAAATCATATGTCACAGATGCGACATAAAGGAAAAACGTGAAGAGTGGTAAATGTGCCAAGGATAATTGCAAATATACCATCAAAACACTACAAGAACGCGATTTTTACAAAAAAACACACAGTTATATTATTATTATTATTATTATTATTATTATTATTATTATTATTATTATTATTATTATTATTATTATTATTATTATTATTATTATTATTATTATTATTATTATTATAATATTATTATTATTATTATTTGGTTTTGGGGGAAAGGAAATGGCGCAGTATCTGTCTCATATATCGGCGGACACCTGAACCGCGCCCTAAGGGAAGGGATAAAGGTGAGAGTGAAAGAAGAAAGGAAGAAAGAGGTACCGTAGTGGAGGGCTCCGGAATAATTTCGACCGCCTGGGGATCTTTAACGTGCACTCACATCGCACAGCACCCGGTCGCCTTACCGTTTTTCCTCCATAAAAACGCAGCCGCCGCGGTCGGGTTCGAAACCGGGAACTCCTGATCTGTAGCCGAGCGCAACACACACAGTACAGAATCAAATTTCGAGACAAGCAAATAAATTTGTTACGCCAGGCAAAATCAAGCATATAGTAAAATGTAGAATGCATTACAAAGTCACAGTATAATGCTATGCACTATCACAAAGATATCGCTTTAACTCATCAACAAATTGTTCGTCACTTGTAGAAACCACGGCCTGAGGCAGTTTGTTCCATTCGTTCATGCTGCTAGGAAAAAAAGAGGACTGGTATACATTTGTTCGCCAGGAGATTTCGCTTATTATTCTTTTATGGTCATGTCTTTGTGATAAAAAACTAGGTGGTTTTTAGAAAACGTAACGGGTGATGACGATACGATTCCGGTCAATTTGATTTAATAGTGTACATCAAGCTACGATGCGACGGACTGCAAGCGCGTCATATTCTTCAGGGTGGTAACGCTAGTGGTAACCTGATAACAGTTCACTACAAATTATGGTGTATCATTCTCGATTGCTTCTAACCTACTGGCAAGGGTTACAGATTCCGAGTCCCACACCGCGGCTGCATATTCCAAGATAGGGCGCACAGTGCAGAAGTATAACACCTCTTTGACTTCTCACGATGCTTTCCTAATGACTATTCTAATGAAATTAAGTACGCGGCAAACTCTTAGTATTGCGTAATCTCTTCCAGGTTGCTGCTGGTTAACTTTGGCGAAAATATAACTGTCACGTATTTTGCATCCGCCGTTATGTTTATTGTCTGACCATCTAAAGAGAAGTCGATTCCTATATACTCGCGTTTCCTGCTGAACCGTACGTGATAGCAGTAAATATTTGCACACGTAAGGGTCCTGATGATATATTGGTCCTTCGACCACCTATTCCAAGCTTAACATATCACGTAAAGAGTTGTAAAAATTGGCTTTAAAAGGTATTGATAATATACAATACCCTTTCGTAGCCATCCAGAGAAGACACATTCTCTAAGCTTTCTTGTCCGCGAGCTGCCTTGGGGGATCAGTATTTAATAACCGCAGCGGAGCTACGCTTTCTTCAGAGAGGGAATATTTTCGTAGACAGTGTACAGCTACTGGCAACGAAGTCACGGATGACCAACCAAAGTGAAGCGTTTGAATTAGGCGTAAAAGAAGGGCTTTTAAGTAAATGTGGCATTAACAGATGCTGCTTGGCCGGGTGGTGAAGATAGAGGGACATTTTGCACATCACCTGAGGACGAGCGCATTTTCATCTCCGGCGTTAAACGGAAACAGAGGAAAAAATTGATGTTGGCCCGCGTCATTGGGGTGCTGCTTTCTAATCCGAAAGAAAACACTTTGTTTAAAAGTGGAGCTTTTATAAGATATGAAAGACGAAAATTTCCGGAGGCAACGTATGACTAATTAAGTGATGACGTGAACGCGAAAGCCTGCGCGCTGGGTTTTCGGCTACTGTGATGGACGGCTACTCTAATGCAGTGGCCAGCGAAGCTGTTCTGTTCGCACCGCCCGAAAGGAGGCTGTTGAATACAGCGATACCTAATCGCATCACGAGAGACTTTTAGCGCGCGGGGTGTTAAGCTGTGCTGATGGTTCACTGATGCCAAATCCGATCTATTTTTCGCCGGAGAAGCTGGGACTGTGGCGCTCCTCAGTACCTATGTGTTACTTTTCACCGAATTGCAGCAGTGCAGCCTACAGAGATTCACAGATATTGTCCATGTGTTGGCAATCCCAGGCTTGGATGGGTAGGGAGCTCTCAGTGTTTGCTTGGAATCAACTATGCAACATCCTATTATCAGCAAAACTTACATACCACCTGCAGGTTCTACATTGTGCGAAGAGAGTGAAGCCGATGCAAAGAGTATTCGCTACCTTCCTGCTGTGCTGCCAACGGCAGCACATGCATTGTAACAACCGGCATATTTCTCCAGCGTCTAGTGGAATAGGCACTGTTGACTAATTTGACTCTAGAGTTATTTAGTTTGCACTGTGGCCTCTTTTGGTACTCACGTGAAGTCAACAGAGCATTGATATTATCAGTTGTGAGGTCTTGCAGCTAACTGCTAGAATTTCTTCCATCAATTGGTAAACACTGGTGTTTTATTGGGGCATTTCCCTTTTACGGGAGTTTTTAATCTGAGCAAAGTTTTATGGAATTCTAGAGAAATTAGCAGAGAAAATTAGAGAACATTTCGCTGCAAAATATAATTTTGGATCAACTTAAAGATTAGGGTACGGCTAAGATGCAAACACGGCTGAAAGGCAAAAAAAAGGGGAGAAAACGACGCAAAGAATGCGAGTGCGGAAAGCCTGTCTTTTAGGTCGCCGTCGACCCTTCTCATAGTATGATAGTACACTGGTACTGGAACAAGATTTCATTCACTCCCTCTTTTAAACAGAGCATAAAATTTGCAGGGACACCTAAGCTACGCCTTCAGGGTATGAGGCGATAGAGTTATTGGGTCAATGCCCATATATGCAGAATCGGTCATTCTCTAGTTAGCATTCATAGATCTCCTTAAGTGCTGCACTCCTGACACAGAGGCGCAGCAATTAAGCGATGGCAGGGGCTGTAACTTGCGCGGCTTGTGAAACGCTGCTTGCTCCTCTCGAGCAACCTCTGGCGACCGATGAATGATTTAACTGCTACCTGTCTTGGTGGGCAGTTTTCACGATCCGGCGGCGGATTGTGATGACACTACAAGGTCACGTGGTTTGTGTCCGTGGGTATTTTCTCTGCGAAGACAACGCGCGGCTTTTATCCGACATGG
This sequence comes from Amblyomma americanum, assembly GCA_030143305.2. Taxonomy (NCBI): domain Eukaryota; kingdom Metazoa; phylum Arthropoda; class Arachnida; order Ixodida; family Ixodidae; genus Amblyomma; species Amblyomma americanum. Next base: position 194,261 of record JARKHS020011418.1, on the reverse strand, counting down.
GGTCCTTAAAATTATCGCCCTTAAAAAGTTAACGAGAGAAAGCCTTTGAGGTGGTCAGCACTGAACCACAATGGGTCCGTCACTTTGGAGATAGCGCGTAGGCATATTGGCCATTCGTTGTTGCATAATTTAGAAACGTTACTCGCTAAAAACCTGGACCTATATCTTCACGCAATAGTGTCAACGCTCTCTCTCTCTCCCTTACTGCTGAATATCCGGCGTCGTCGGCATCGCCGTTGTGCGCGGTAACTCCACGCAGAAACAGCCTAGGAGAGCCACCTAGGTCACCTGACCTTTTGGCGTCATGACCACCTCACCACCGGATTGTTAGCAAACTCACCACAGTGGCAGGCGGGAGTTGACATAAGATTGATCGCGAGAGGCTAACCACTCGAGAAGAGCAACCTGGTCGCACAAGACCCACCGGTGGCGGCACCTGCTATCGTGGGCCACTGGCCCATTGCTTAAATCCTGTTCCCTTCCCGATGAGTAGATGAGGATTCCCGTTCATTTTTGAATGTAAAATTTAGAGTAACTATTTTTTCGCATATATGAGAATATACCAGGTGTCTCAGCTAAAGGTAACCAAGCTTTTAAAAACACGGAATACCCTGGCCCCGTGAGACCAACTGAGAGTTCTTAGAGTCGGGTGACCTGGTCGGGAGTATATTTTTGCTCTTGAAATTCAACTAATTACTTAAGTATAATAAGCTAACTTTTTAATTCTTAAATTGAAGAACAACGTCAATCTAAAAGTTGCACAAATTACGTACGAATGTACGAAATACATAGCTTTACTTATTGGTCTTAAAAAAAAGCTATCACGTGAAAAGCTGCTGGGTCACATCTTTACCCCGATGTGCATGAAAATGCTCATGGGGGATAGCACTGGAGTAAAAATGTATGTTGTTCTCCAAGACGCATCCTGGACCTTTAAACGGCATCGTTGTCACGCGGACGCTTTTTTTTATTCCGCGAGCCAGGGTTTAAGGCTGAAAAAAACAACATTACGTTAACGGTATCTTAGCGGAAACGCTGCAGTCAACTGTTTTTCAAAGTGATCTACAATTTTTCCATTGACACTTCGTTCCCCAGGGCAATAATTAAAGAGATAGCTAATTTGGTCTAATTTTTTACTTTGGAAAACGAAAAAATACACTGCAGACTAGGCCACGCTATTCTAAGCAACCCTCAGTTTGTCTCACGCGGATAGGACTCCGCAGGCGGATTTGAATTGCAGCAAACGCCGCCACGGTGGCTGAGTGGTTATGGCGCTCGACTGCTGGCCCGAAAGACGCGGGTTCGATCCCGACCGCGGCGGTCGAATTTCGATGGAGGCGAAATTCTGGAGGCCCGTGTACAGTGCGATGTCAGTGGACGTTAAAGAACCCCAGGTGGTCGAAATTTCCGGAGTCCTTCACTACAGCGTCCCTCATAGCCTGAGTCGCTTTGGGACGTTAGTGCCCCATAAACCTCAAATAAGAATTTTTGCGAACTCCTGTGTGCGCGAGGTAGCGTCAGGCGGAAGGTCGCCTGAGGGAGGGAGGGAGGTTGGTGGGGTCGCTTACCTCTCTGTCCGAAGTCTCCACTATCGGGAAATTGCGAGTCTGCGGCGAAGCTCCGAAACAAGAAGTGCAACCAAGCAGGCTTCTAGGATCGAACTGCTCATGCCTCGCTTGTTCCCCGGTCACGTGTCACTCTAATTTACTCTCACCTTCTGGCGCATTGCGTAGCTGGCAACAAGGCGTAGCTGGGAGCTCCAAACTGAGCGTCACCGCGTTGTAGCGTTGGTGGGTGCAGCAAGTGTGTAGCGTGAAGCAGCTTCTGAAAATGTAGCCGAGATTGATGGTTTGGTTTATTTCTAAAAAAGGCGTGAATATCACAATGTTGGGGAGTAAATATTACCTTAAAGATAAAGACATATTTTGTAAATCGAAGCTGCATCTTTAAGGAGGCAATGCTGTTTAAATCTTGTGTAGCCAGTCGTATACCTTCGCTTAATAAAACTAGCGACAGAAGCTCTGATGTAGACCACTTTATTCAGCCCCTAAGAAAATCTCTTTATGAAAGCTCAGCGGAATTGTTCACTGAAGTTCTTTCCCAGCGATAGAGGTCACGGGTAGCGGTTTAATTCTATATTATACAAACAACGAAAGCATACTGGTCTTTGCTAATCCTCATTCCTGTAGAGTGTGTGCGCGCCTGCTCCTTCTACCTGCTAAAAGAGGGACTTACTTTCCCTGTAAATAATAGGCACTGTGAGCAGCTGCCTGAAGGCGAACTGCATGAGATTGATCTTTTTTTATAGTACCATGCTTTACACTGCATACGAAGGAAGAAGTTAAACTTCTCCATCCATACATTGTGGGCGAATAAGCCGGCCGAAGCTGGTTGCCGATTGTCCGTACCTTCTTTGAAAAGTGTCTTCTGTATCTATCATCTGCGGTCTCATATTGACATTTCCTCTGGTCTGAGCTTTACTTTGGTCATTTTTTGAATATTGTTAATTCCTCTGGTCAGAATGTCATTCATAGCTTCCGTGTATTTTTAGGCGATATTTTCATTCCTTGCACACAGTACATGTTGCTTGCTGCATGAATGTGCAATAGTGTATTTCACGAGCCGTAGTAAAGTTCAGCCCACCACTGTAAACAGCAGTTAAAATCTAATATAACGCGATGCAAACAATTATGTGTTGTATGTTGGTACACCCCGATTATTCCACATTGTCATGTCAGAAGATGCCAGTGCTACCCTCTAGTGCAAAAGTAAAAATATGGCTTTCCACGCTAGAATTTTGAGAAACATTCTCTGTCGAAACCATTCCGGGGACTCAATTGATGAATCTTTTACATGAGCGGAATAAATGTCAGACCGCATCCAGTGTGGTTGCAGCGCACAGCGATCACAGGCATCTCGGCACTTGACTTTGATACATATACATTACGAAAATAGCCGAGAAACATCCGCGATAACGATGGAAAAACGTTTTGTGCGTTCCTATACATGTGCTCCTAGTGCGCATGACATGGTAACCACTGTAAGCCTATCAAGAACTCGAAAAAAGTTGCGCCAAACAACACAGCTCACGTAGCTGGTTTGAATGAGTATCCTGAATTTGCTAAGGTTAGCGAAACTAATAATAAAATGAGAAGAAACGGTTCACGTCTACATGTACGAAGTGCGTCATGAGCGCGTGATGCACCGAGAACTGCACTAAGCAGCAGTATTTATTATCCGCCACGACATCAAGAGCAACAGTTACAATACCTTGCTTGTTTTTGAGATGGTCTGAGGCTTTCCTGGGCATGCCAGATTCGGGATGAAAGGAAGGGGTAGCGTGGGTGGTGACCTCAAAAGCCGACGAAAAATAGTTTACGCTCGGCAGAATTCGCCGAATTCTGTTAAATATTTTCCTTGTTGGTCTAATTTAAGACTAATGTCCAGGCTTTGCTGATTGTTCGCCGTTGCTGCATTTCTGTCTCCAGCTCGGCACAGCAATATGAAAAAATGCACAGGCAGCTTCAGTATGCTTTCACGGCTCTTTGCGATTTGTTATCAGGAATCAGGATTGATGACGTGCCGCCCCCAAAGTGCAGATGAGAAATTGGGAAGCTGCTGCAGGAGTTGCATCGCCATTTGCACCAAGAACTGGACGCAGCGCTCTGTCACGGTTCCTTGGCCTAGCGAAATCTTTTCTCTAGAGATGTTCCCTTCATTAGCGTCATGCCGTGCGCGCGTGTAGGCTCCATAGCTAACCTAGCCGTGCGAAGGGCTGCCCCATGCGCATCGACCATGCTGGCGGGGATTCTGTGATACAATAAACTGAGCCGGAGTACCCGGGTTCGAACCCGACCGCGGCTATGGCATTTCTATGGAGGCGAAACGTAAAAGGCGCCCATGTGCTGTGTGATGCCAATGCACCTAAAGATCCCCAGGCGGTCGAAAATATTGCAGTGACCTCCAATACCGCACGTCTTCCTTCCTTTCTTCTTTCACTTCTCTCTTTATCCCTTCATTAGGGGGTGGTTCGGCTGCCGATCGCGATAAGTGAGACTGTTACAGCGCCATTTCCTTTCGTGAAAAGCAATTTCCATTTGTTCATTTTTATTTGCAGTAGACGTTACAGCGCCATTTCCTTTCCTGAAAAGCAATTTTCATTTGTTCATTTTTTCTTTGCAGTAGACGAGCCGGATACTGTGCATAATTCGGGAAGAAATGGTTTATGGTTTTACGGTTTTACAGGAGTTTAACGTCCCAAAGCAACTCAGGCTATGAGATACGCCGTTGTGAAGGGCTCCGGAAACTTCGACCACCTGGGGTTCTTTACAGTGCACTGACATCGCTCAGTACACGGGCCTGACCCCTTATGAACTTACGCCTTAACTCCAAACTCTTGTGATGTTAACTGTAAGGCGCGCCTAAATCTCTCTGCAAGAACTTTAACCTACCGCCTTTCTTTCTATGCAGCGGACAGTCGTCCAGAGGGCCTTGTTGATCCCTTAGCACAAATGATTGCTCGATTTTGTTCTATCTCTTATCAGCCAGCTTCGTTTCATAACGGAGTTCCTGCGTCCTCGCTTGGTTTACCTCAATTTTTTGTTGCACGTCTTTAGAATGCCTAACAGCCTGTATCTCCACCTGTTTTCTGCGTGGCGAAAGCTGTCAAGGTGAAGGTCGGGAGATGGCGGGTCTTCCTTCATTGGCGTTGTAATGGTACGATCTTTAAGAACCGTTAGAGAAGCAGGCACAATAACATTCGGGCTAACTGTGTGAGTTATCCTATCTTGCTGTACGCCAACCTAATGTGCTACAGACATATTTCTTCAAATTTTTTTCGTTTGTACCACTTGAAACCTATACTTATGGGAGCATTGTCTCTTTTCCACGCATATACTATTGTCTGCCTTTGTAGTGCACAAGAGCCCCTCCACCACGTGAGATTAGGTGAGTGTGTTTGTGTTGGGGGCAGTGTCGTGACCCCTGGGTGATTTATCAGTGAAGACTTCATTTCTGTAAAAGTACTCTTAAATTGTTCATCCATTTTGGAATCATGTTAATATCCCCAAGAAGTGTGCGGTACGCTAAGACCTTCACCTAATTGCTTCGAGCTCCGAGGTATGAATGACAGATATGTTTAACCAAGCCAAGATGAATTACTGTATTTCTCAGACGCGCACTTGTATCACGGACACTTTTTTAGTCGCACCATTACCCCAACTACTGCCTGGTGAGTGTTGCACCACTTGCTCTAGAAAATTGTGTTTTTACTCCGTCGGCCCTAATGTAGACGACAGCTTGCGTCCCTGCTTTTGCTAATTTATTCAGGGATGAACGGGCACTGGCGCCTTATATATCCTGTGATTGGGCAAATCGATTATGTTCCTCTAACAAGAACCGTCATTGTACAACGTGCAGTACAATAATTTTATCTCAATTTACCGAACCTTATTACAGATCCGTCTGCAGTTCCACTGCGTTACCTCTGGACGATTTTCCCAGCTGTTTTTATTCGTGATGTATACTGCTCTGAATGAATTGTGCGATTCTCTTAGGAGCTGGGTTGCCTATTAGCAGCTGGGTTGCCTATTCCAATTTCTTTTATTGAATCAAACTTCCGAATCCGCAAAGAGTATATCGTCGCAAATGAGATGAAAAGGCTCCTAATAATATTTCTTCGAACTTTCTTCAGCCAACACATTGCATTTGACCAAGATTGTTTTTTGTACCCTTATATGCATTGGCAGCTGCTCTCATATCCATCAACATCTTTTCAGTTTCTTGTACTGTGGCTACGCATTGCGGCTTCTCTTTTTTTGTTGCCATTTACGTTTTTTGAACAGCCAGCGCAAAGAACACAACAGACTACTCAAAAAGAAGACGACATGAACAGAAGCGCTTAAATTTAAATATTTATTCGAGAAACAGCAGCAGGAACCTCGCATTTATAAGGTTTTCTAACAGCGCACATGAATGAGAAAGCTAAGCAAGATTCATTTGAGACGAAAACATTTAAACGGGAGATAGCAAAAAAAATAGAAAGACAATGTGACAAGGACCATACTCCTCAAGGCGAACAAAAGGCACAATCCAGAAAAAACAGGAATGCTAATCTTGACGGTAAACATGACAAAACATAGTCTGCGTAGGAGCAACACAGAAAGACGTCAATAAGTGTGAAAAACACTAACAAAACTGAAAAATAAATTCATGACGTTGAATTTAAAGGACTATAGACTATCAAAAGCCAGACTAGAACCCGGAGAAAATATGAAAGTGAAAATAAAAGCGATGAAGTGCAATGCCCTAGGGAAACATTGATAACTGCGAAACCCATAACAACCCTAGGACTGATTCGAGAACCGAGAATCATTCACATTGAAAAATTTTAAATTGCAAGCCAAAAATTTAGAATCTCGTGACAGAGAGGCAGGCTTTTCTTCTCGAAACTCAATTGAAGGATTCGCTACACACTCGTCCTTCAAAGCTAGCACCTTGGCTGCTGGTATGATTTCATGAGTTAGGCTACAAATGTTTATATATGTCCCCCCAGACATACAAAAATAGTTACTCTCAATTTTACAGTCATAGATAAACGGGAATCCTCGTACCACTCCTTAGGCAGCGGATCAGCATTTAGGCGATGGGCCAGTGGCCCACGATGGCAGACTGCATGGTGCGGAGCAGCTGCCGGCGGCGCGGCGCCGTGGCTGACCACGTGGTTCGTCACGTGGTTGGTCACGTTACCAAGTTCCACTCGGCTGTAGCTATTGCGTCACTCAAGGTTTGACCAGAGATAAACCACCGTGAATTTTTTCTAACGTTCTACTCTTACAGGCCAAGGTTATGTGCCCTCCAAGTTTTAATGTTGTAATTGTGTTTTTTGCCGGGCAATACGTGACTGTGGCTCCCCTGTGCACCTAGGGGTTCCACTCCATTGAATATCGAACAGTGCAGCCTACTGGGATTCACAGACAGTGTCCGCAAGGTGCCCCGGCTTGGCTGGGCAGAGAACTCTCAGCGCTTGCTTGAAATCAACTCTTGAACATTTTATAATTGTCAATACTTACCTACGACCTGCACGTTCTGCACTGTGCGAAGAAGAGAGTGAAGGCGATGCAACGTATTACTTAAGAAGAAGAAGAAGAATATTCGCTACATTTCTAGGGCACCGCAACTGGGAGAACATGCATTGTAACAACGTGATTCTTTCTCTACAATCTGGTGGAAAAGCCCTTGTTCACTAGTCTGACTCCGGAGTTGTTTACGTTTTAACTGTGGCCTCTTTCGTGCTCAAGTAAAGTAAACAGAGCATTTATTATATGAGCTGTGTGGTCTTTTAGCTAACTGCTAGAATTTCTTCCGTCAGAACGTCTTGCTGTGCGAGTTAGTAATTCTTCATCTTTGGTTACAGGAGCAAAAGAGGACACAACACAAAGCAGAAATACAGGACGGAGCGGCACGCACAACTGATCTATTCAAAGGCAACACGCACAAATATATTCTGTCGTACACGCAAGGAATGCTACCATCTTCAAAGTTGGTATGATAGCGAACGGGTGAAAAAATTGTTCTCAGCCTTATACAGTGATATGGATGTGCAGCAGGCGCACATGCTTCTATTCTTTGCAATAAAAAACTTCGATTAATTCCCTAGCTAGCTCTGGAATCTTTGCGTTTTGAGAGAATTCGCGCACACGAAAAACATGGCTCACAAGAGCCTACAGTGCATGTCAGCCTACAGAGAGTTGGCCTACAGTGATGTTACGTTGGGGCTTTCCCCCTTTAACGGCAATTTACACTCTGAAATGGGGCCGAGAGCAAACAGGCAACCTGAACGGAATTTCATGGAATTCTACTGATATAATTTCGCTGTCAAACATAATTTTGGATTAACCTAAGGGTTAGAGTAGGGCTAACGTGCAAACGCTGCTGAAAGGCAGAAAACGAGGCATACAATGCCGGTGCGGAAATTCTGCCTTTTAGGACGCCTTCAATTACTCTTAAAGTACGACGGGACACAGGTACTGGAACAAGACTTCTTTCTCTCTGTGTATTAAGCAGAGCATGAAAAAATGCACAGGGACATCTATGCCAGACTTTCATGTATGACGGGATAGAGTTAATGGGTAAATGCATATATATGCAGACACGGTCATACTCTAGTTTGCATTCATTAATCCCCTTAAGTTCTTCACTCCTGACGCAGTGGTGCAGCCATTAAGTGATGCCCTACTGCCCTACGATGGCAAGTGCAGAGTCGGCGCGGCTTGTGTGATGCTGGTGCTCTTCCCGAGAAACCTCTGGCGATCGACCGATGAATAGTTTACTGCTACCTACCATGGTCGGTAGTATGCTGACGATCAGGTGGACAGGTTGCGGTGACGCCACAAGGTCATGGTCACGTGACGTGCAAAAAAGTTTGCGTTAGGGTTTTTTTTTTTTCTCAAGGCCAACGACGCCGATGACAACAAAACACGCAAAAACGACGCCGGCCTTTTTCCGACTTTGGCTAATTAACGTTATCACCTTAATAATTATCGAGAGAACGCCTGAGACGGTGACCGCTCAACCACATTGAGCCGTAACTTTGGAGATCCCGCGTTGGCATACTGGTGATCCGTTGTTTTATAGTTTAGAAACGTTACTCGCTGAAAGTCTGGACGTTTATGTTCATGCCACAGCTATAACGCTTCATCTCTCTCTACGTAAGCCACCTAGGCCACACGACCTTTGGGCGTCATGACAACCTCACTACCATGTTGTTAGCAAAGTCAACACTGTGGCAGGCCGGAGTTGCCCAATGATTGCGAGAGGTTAACCACTCGGGAAGAGCAACCTGGGTCGCACAGGACCCACCGGCCGCGGCACCTGCCATCGTGGGCCACTGGTGAAGCACATTTTTAGTGAGAGCGATAGTGCAAGCTTTACGCCTAGAATTGGCTTCGCTTGAGATTTTCTCCGCTTTACGTGACACTACCAGCAATCTATTCACTTCGATGACATCGGCAACACGTTCTGGTTCTTATTGATGTGCAGTAGCGTTCCACTGAGTACAAAAGACGAAGAAGGACATTAGTGCCCTCCTCTGTCATTGTGACAGTTTTTGTGAACCTCCCTGTCAGTAGAAAACTACCAATATATTTTTATGGCTAGACGTGCTAAAATCTCGCAAATCTAGCTGGTACCATGTGGGCTGCCAGTGATTAACATAACCACCACTGCACAAAGCGTCAATAATTGTGGGCAGTAGTGGTAGTTAAATCGGCAAATTTTAGCTGATACCACAGCCGGCAAACCTATTCGGCCACCTTAACTTCAGGCTAACTTCACCAACAAATAACTAAGGCAGTCTAAGTTGCCCTACTCTACTTGTGGTATTAAAATGGTAGTTTATATACTGTAAGAAGACGCATGAACATATCAAGAACAAAATATGAGATCTAAATGCCGTGCCGATGTCAAACGCCAGAGTAATATGGAAGCGTATTTTGAGCTAAAAGGTTGTTACGTGTATACAGGTCTGGTGTGGTGTTATATTAAACCTGCGGCACGAAAGCCCGGCAAAACATTACCAGCACACTTCACGCCGAGCCTGGTCAGTTCTAGACAGGATCTGACTAAGAAGAGACATGTACGTTAGCAGTTTACCTTAGCATCGTACACTCTCCTACAACACAAAATGTAATGTTTTATGCTTTTCTATGCTCCTGCAAGATCTCGGGCAGGAATTGCGAAGCGCTGTAAGAAAGGCAGTTACTGGTCTATAAACAGCGCTTGTAAGTAAGCTGTGTCAGCAAAGATGGAAAACAATTTAGACCCTTCACGCTTGGGTGTCGTGATATATCTGCAGATATTCTATTTCTCTACAAATTATACCACTTAATTCATGACTACCATCATCGCAAAAACTTCGTTCGAATTCGGTATCATGTGTCTATCGAGAATGCTGTCATGCAGCCAAGTTGCAGTGAGGTCTGCATCTTCATACCATATGCAAGGAACTGTTTCAGAAACATCTTTAGAGACAATAATTACAGTGTATACGAATATGTGAAGAAACTCTCTGGACTCTCTTCAGCATAATTTTTTCTTTGTGAAGTTTGTAGACCTCATATAATACAATTTTATGCATCATTATACACTCGCATTTACTAAGACCAGAGATGTCTCTAAATTAGCCATTGTTCGTATGCCTGAAGTCGTATTCCTGAAGTCGTATGCTCAATGTCACATGGCACACTGATGGGTCCCTGATCGTCACCCGCCAGCACAGGGCGTATTGGTCAGCGACACTGAACGTTTCCTCATAAAGGCAGGGCCGGAATTTAGACGTCGCCCATACAATGGCTAAACATTCTTTCTTATTGGCGGAATAGTTAAATTCTGCTTTAGGCAAAGAACGACCTGCATAAGCGATGACACGTTTGAGACCAGCCTCGATTTGGACCAGGCCTACGTTGCTTCTGTTGAGATGAAGATCTGTGTTGGTGTTTTCGAAGAGGGGGCCGGTACGGGAGATGCTTGTAGATGGTGTGGAAGATCTTCGAATGATTTGGCCTGCGCGGCGTCCCAAGTGTCTCTGTCCGTGTCAGATGCTTCACGTATTCGGCAATTCGAGCGAAGTCCTTTACAAAGGGCAGGTAGCAAGCAGATAATCCAACAAATCTTCGGAGCTTTCCGGCCTTGCGGTGCAGGAAAGTTGGCAATAGCTGTTGTTTTCTCTGGATAGGGTCGAACACCCGCGGGGTTGAAGACATTCCCCAAGAACTTCAGCTCGGTGTAAGCAAAAATATATTTCTCGTTTTTTAAGGCGAGCCCAGAAGAATGAATGGCTTGTAGGAATGTTACGAGGCACCGAATGGTGTACTTCGAACGATCGGCCGAAGACCACAGTGTCGTAAAGATAGACGAGGCATGTCTGCCACTTGAGATTTGCAAGTACTGTGCCCCCAAGCCGCTCGAAGATGGCCGCTGCATAGCTCAGACCCAAGGGCATTGCCTTAAACTCACAGAGCCCATAGGGAGTAATAAACAGGGCCTTTTCCCGGCCTCGATATGCAAGTATCCGGATCGTAGATTTATCGATTTTCGTTGCAGAGGTGTAAACTTCTTTTTTAGTAAATTCCTGGAGGCTTAGGTAATAAACACAAAACATCAGTGGGTCATCTTTATCCTTTACAAGTGCGGCAGGTGCCGCCCACTGGCTACGGAAGGGCTGAATAACGTCACCGCGCAGTATCTCTTTACCTTGGTGTTTGATAGCTGCGCTTGTGGTGCGAAGCAATTTAAGGGGACAGGCAAAGGAGGGAGAAGCGTTAAGGTATCATTCTTAATAATCCGGTGCTTGGCTAAGTGTGTTTTACGAACACGCGAAGAACTTGAAAAGGTAGCCCCATAGTGCTAAAGGAGATCTCGCACTTGGCGATGCTGCAGTTTGGAAACGCGGGTTTATTGTCGAACTGTGAACAGGTGGCATGCCTTTCAGGATCGCACGACGAGATCGTAACAAGAACAGCGGCATTTCTAATGTCAGTGATATCGGTAATGTGAGCGACGGCAGTCAAAATACTCAGATGTTTATAGCCGCAGCCGATATTTGTCATCAGCACTTATGCTTTGTCGGCTTGTAGGCAAACAACCGCTCTGGCGAAGACTCCGTACTAAAGCATGACCTGTTTGCCATCCACGACGCATTCAATGTTTCGGAGATTGTTCGCGGCAACGGACATCATCACACTTGAACAGGGCGGGATGGTGACGCGACCGTCGACGATGATAGTGCCTTCGGTCGCTCAGAAGCGCTGTGTGTTGCTTGCTCCGTCGAGAACGTCACTGCCTTGGATCGAAGGTCGATCATGGCGCCAAATTTGTGTTAACAAATACATGCCAAAGGTGACGTCGCGGGAGCACTGGGCAAGCACGAAGAAATTTGCCAGTCCGTCCAAGGTGTAGTCACCATTTTCAGAGTTCTGGTGAAAGGTCCACTAAGAACAGAGCAGTCGGCACCGGTTTTCACAAATGCTGCTACGACGGCGCACGTCGGTTCCATCGATGGAAACCTTTAGATCGGCGTTTCCAGCTGTCGGGGGGGGGGGGGGCATCTCACGGCGATCACGGCTGCGGTGCGGCATTAGTTGGTTGCGGCGATTAGGCTGTGTGTCACGATCGCAAGTGTTGGATGTCGAGGAACTGTGTGGCGGGATGGGTGCAGTGGTAGGGAATCTTCAACATTTCGCCGACGAGCAACGTCCCCCTTAACGTTGCCGCTTCTAGTTTTCCCGATGGAAACTAGGCGACCGTCCCGGCGTCAGGTAGGCATCGCAGAGAGAAGAAACGTTTGGTGGGAGGGGGGGCGGCGATCGGGGAAACTGATATGGGCGCCAGACACAGCGGCTAGGTAATCGTCAATCTCTGGGAGCCACTGACCACGCTGCAGTCGGGACACTTCGGCGTTAAATACTGGCAGACCCAGGCGTCGGTAGAGGGAGTTGTGGTGCACGCCAGAGGGCGACGATCGGGAGTGCGCGAGATGTCGCTTCTGCGTAGGCGCACTGGAGGAGGAAGAGCAAAGTATACTGGACGGTTTGAAGCAGGGGCCTCCTGGTGGTGACTTGGAGATGGGCCGCCACGAGGAATGGCTGCGTGTCAATGCCTGTGGCGGTGTATGTGTATGTATGGTGTATGTGCATGCGTGTGTATGTCAATGCCTGTGGCGGTTTTGGTTGGAGATATTCGGGTGTGGGGAGTGCTTGCTGGATCTCTTCACCCATTAAACGGGTTCTGCACTTAATATGTCCAGATACTACCAAAATTTTACAATCTGCTATTATCTACGGCTGACTTTCTGATGGCATTGTAACTTGTTTGAGTGACGCCCGTTTTTAAAAGTGGATACAAAAATTCGGTCAGTAACTGCAGTCCAGTTTATATATTACCGGTACTTTGGAAAAAGTACACAGAAAATAATGCATGATAGGGTAAATTTCTTTTTAAAAACGTCAACCTGGTCCTTGAATTCCAATATGATTCTCGAAGTAACCCATCCGCTTGAACAACAATACTTTCCAAAAAAGAAATAAAAAAATTATTGTGGATTAGCTTAGCTAATAAAATATATACAAAGCGAACGATGTCGTTGTTCAATGTGTTCAATGGCGTTGACAATGTTCTAGACGGCGATGGCTTTGAGCAAAAGAAGGGCGCATATCTGACTCCCTGGATATGCGGGCACCTCATTGATGCATCGATACATGCGGTTGTGATGAGAGAGATATGGCCTGAATGCATTAGCGCTGACAGTGTTGTGGCTGACATGTCGCACTGCAGCAATAGCTATGCCGCAGCGTTCATTTGGTGATCAATCTCTTGCGATCAACCATAAACTGCATGCCACCTCCCAGGGTGGCAGGGAGGGCGAGCTGCCTATCCAGTGTGCGGAACACAGTCAAAGCCGGCATTTGCAGTTGGACACCAACGCCACGTACATGTAAGCGAGATTAAGGTCTCCACTGACCCATGGAGCCGGTTGTGCGCCTTTCCTTTCGTGAAAATGAACGACCTTTACAAAGTTGCCATCGCCAGTGAACTCTAAAAACGCCATCGGCCCACTTGTTTGTTTTTGAGGAAAGGAAATGGCACAGTAACCGTCTCACATATCTCGGTGCACACCCGAACCGCGCCGTAAAGTAAGCGACAAAGGAGGGAAGAAAAGAAGAAAGAGAAAATTGAAAGTTGGATTTTGAGGAAAGGCGCAGCGCTGCTGAACAGCAGAACATCTGTGGCTCGGCGCTTCTAGGGGCGCATGCGCAGTAGTGACTAGAAAGTGAGAGAGAGAGAAATATCTGCGGCGAGGCGCGCGTTGTGACGTCATGTGCTTCCTCGGAGCACCGCCACGCCGAAATCGCAAGTTCGCGGCCAGTAAAGCTTTAGCTTTAGAATGGGAGGACGCTTAAGCTTCGCCTTTAAAAGTAGAACGCGACAACGTGTGTCAGAACTGGCAGAGAGTCCAGGGAACGTCATCGCTAGTAGGGTGCGACGCCTTGCCCGTTAGACACGTCGCTCTGCTTCGTAAGGCGAAATGGACGCGCGGAGCTGCAAACCACGTCGAAGCGCTGCCAGGCGCCTTGCCAAAACGCGCCGGCTCAAGTTGAAGTCGAGGTTCGTCGGCACATCGTTCTCGACAAACGCGATGCCACGAACGCCAGCATACCTTCCGCGTCGAACCAACCGGGAGCAAGCCGCAAGCTTCATGGTGAACTGCGGCGCTTTGGATGTGCGCTGCGCTGTTCGCCGCTCACCGCGTGAATCCTGTGTGCCCGCACCGCCCCACTGCGCCAGAACGGGAGATATGTCACACGCGGCACTTCCTTTCCTTAAAATAAATTTTCATTTTATTTTCCTTTCGTTATGGCGTGTTCGTGTGTCCCCACAGATATGTGAGACAAGCCTCACTTCATTTCATTAAAGCCAATTTTCCTTTCATTTTCCTTCCCTTGCGGTCCGGTCCGGTTTGCCCACCGAAATATGTGACAGGTGTTCCTTCCTTTCCTTGCGCTGCTGTCGCGCGCTATCTGTTGCGGCAATGTTGTACATTGCGAGGAGGAGGAGAAGAGATTTTTCGCTCATGGCAGACGGCGACGACACCGGCTTTTCTCCGACTTGAGCTCCTTAACGCCTTGGGTTTAATAACTGACATGTTTCGAAGTAAGGAGATAGTTGAAGGTATATACATTGTTTTTACTAAAGTACTTCATTTAATAAACCGCGGAATTCTACCACAAAAACTGTAGACGTAGTCTAACGTTCGACGGAGTACCGTCTGGTCAGGATGAAGCATAATAACAGGGTGAAGTTTGGGTCACTGACCAAGTCAAAAACTGTAAACTATGATCCGCGCGGAAAAGCTCTATACCTTAAGAAATCTTCCCTCTCACACAGGACAAAATATGTGGGTTTTAAAAAAAGGTCTTCACTACAAATTATTAGTGCAGGAGCTCCCTAACAAAGTACGTTTGGGCTGCTTTTATATTTAATTTAAATGAACAATATTGTCCATTATGTAACAGATAGTATATTTGTGTTCTATGCTCTTGACAATTCAGTGTTTATATCCGGGAAATGAGAAGGTGACCTCTTAAGAAAAAGCAGCCAGAACACTAGATGCATTGAATACATGGGTGGAAGCAAATCGTTTGAAGATTAATCCTAAGAAGACAAAACTCGTATTATGCTATCCAAAAGAGAAAGTATCATCCAGACCAATGAATGTAACTTTAAGCTCTGATCCTGTAGAAATAGTAGATTCTATTAAAATAATTGGTATCAGATATAAAAACGACTTTACGCAACAATTATGTTCATTGTATGTGGCCAAAGATATCTTGAGCTGTCGATGTTACGTCGCACCAACGTGGTACTCTTCCTGTCAATGTCTGGCTGCTACCTTATAACTCCGTACTTCTAAGTCGCAATACTGTTGTACCGTATGGGCCCAACGGGAGCCACTAATTTGTCCAAGTTCAACATACTTCAAAAAATTGAAGTAGGGTGCATTGCTGGTGTACTTTAAGTGACCCCTGTTTAAAATATCAAATCTTGCAAGCCTTTGCTTTATATATTTAGTGGCTTTTAATAAGCTACAAATGTTCTGCACGGAGTGATGAAAGTTACATTGGTTATTTGGCAGAACTTGTAAAAAAACGCCCATATTCCAAAAACTACACGTGAAAAAATTTGAGTAGTGCCGACGCCTAGAACATATTACATCCAACAGTCTCTCTCTTACACTCTACCAGTATCATTAAATAACTTAAAACAAGAATTGTGCGACCCTTCCGAGCATTCAAAGGACGTTATTAAACATTTTTTTGTTTCTGTTTTCTGTTATTTTTGTTTTTTTCTACATTTTTTCATTGTCAAAAAGTGATATCTTGCCGTTTGTCTGCCGCACTGAGAAGTTCAAGAAATGTGGCTGGACCTCTGGCGAGCTTGCGACCTCTTGGTTTTGTCTGTTTCTTTTTTTCAGAGAAAATAAAACGCTGATTAAATTCGATTCATTGATTGGTTGGTTGGTTGGGCGGGTGGTTGGTTGGTTGGTTGGTTGGTTGGTTGGTTGGTTGGTTGGTTGGTTGGTTGGTTGGTTGGTTGGTTGGTTGGTTGGTTGGTTGGTTGGTCGGTCGGTCGGTCGGTCGGTCAGTCGGTCGGTCGGTCGGTCGGTCGGTCGGTCGGTCGGTCGGTCGGTCGGTCGGTCGGTCGGTCGGTCGGTCGATCGGTCGGTCGGTCGGTCGGTCGGTCGGTCGGTTGGTCGGTCGGTCGGTCGGTCGGTCAGTCGGTCAGTCGGTCGGCCGGTCAATCTAGCGATCGATCGATCGATCGATTGATTAATTTATTGATGTAACACGACGACACGTTCGTTTTCGAGCTGAACTCCAGTTTGTAGGAGCAGCTCGGCTCGTCCCTTGCGTAGCACGGGGTTAAAGTTGGCAGGAACTGGTTTTTGAGGGAACTCCGTGTGGTCAATGATGTCTCGTCCTTTTCCAACCAGGTACCAGCTGCACCGCGCGGCTTACAAAAAAAAACACATTTTTTTGTTTCGAATCGTCCGTGCCACTGTTATTTTGCACTCCGCGCTCAATATTCTGCAGCCATTCCTCCGGAGTTCTGCCTCGGAAGCTTTGGAAGGTCCGTACCTACCGCGGCTGCTGCAACACGAATGCCGGCGAACTGTTTGTAGCCTGCATGCTAAAGAGTGTTGCGAGATAGGTGAAGGAGATGTTAGAGCAGCTGGTCGTTCCCTAGTGGTTTAATCGGATTTCAGATTCCCGAACTCCGGCTCACGACCTCAAAACCTTCGGCTACCCTGGTGGGCAGGCGTAATATCGACGGTAGGAGACTTCGGCGGGCTCGAGTCGCGGCTTCATGGCGGGGTGCGGCGCATCCGGTGCGTTACCCAGCACCTGCACCAGATGTCACGGAGCGAGGAAGGGCCAAAACACCAGAAAGTACGAAGAACCATAGAATTTGGTGAGGCGAACGGCATTACGTCAGCAGCCAACTGTTCATACAGCTTCATCGCCTCGAGGAGACGCGTTCAAGCAGAGCGGGAAGACGAAGAATACTCCGTGTCAGTTCTGAATTCCTATCTTTTAACAATTAGCGTTAGGTTCTGTAATCATTGAGAGGCCTTTAATCTACCATTAGTAATATCCGTATAAGGTGTTAGAATTTTGAAAACTTGGTCACCTTGGCGCGGTGGCCTAAGAAATTTCGCCTATTTCGAAAAGTTACGTGTACTTTAGAAGTTGCTTTTTGCGTGCAAGTCTCTCGAAAGAACTTGTATTTTATTGCGACGTAGCGAAAATTCGTTCGGCCGCAGCGGGGAGGGTTACTGTGTATTAGAAATCCTAAACACTGATATGGATATAACTTATGCCGGGCTACAAGCTGGTAGACGTGCCGAATGCACGTAGGCGCTGTTTTTTTATGTGCTATACCACTGAAAGTATTATGCGAAAAAAGCGCTGTTGCAAAAGATTTTTTAAACTTGTGTAAAGTCATAGGTGAAACACCTTGTATATGTCTACAAAGTACCTCATTTTACTAATCTCTGATAAAAGAAGAGTCGAATTTGGGTATCAGAAGTTTGTTTCGTTCGCTTTAGTGAAATATTTGAATAAACAAAACAATTTTCAGTACATCTTGACGAAAGCACCAATAGGAAATTAGTACTGTCTATATGCAAAAGGAACCCACTGTCCCGCTTGAATATGTAAACCTGCCTTGATAGCCGTTTTAAAGAAAGCTGCATTTATAATAAATTGGGCAGTGCACCTTAAATTTAAAGCGCCATCATCTGTTAAATATTTCACAAATTGTGCACAAATCGACCGTCAAACGCAAATGTTCCTCTACATTTATTTGTTTATATTGTTACGTGGTCCAGGCGGGAACGACGCGAGAACGCCCGGGCACAGCACACAGGTCAAGAGCACAGGGCGGCCCGCACAGAGCACCAGGCACCGAGCACCGAATCCCAGAGCACGCGCGCCTCCGAGAGTCTTCATTCATCTCTTCTTCTATCCGTTGCATGGCCCCCGGTCGCAAACAAACACCGTCTCGGTGGAAATTAAGGCGGGGCAAGGGATTGCGACACGTAGGGCTTGAGGCGAGAGACGTGGACAACGTCACTCTGAGATGCACCGGAGGTGGTCTCCGAAAAGGCCGGGGCAATCTCGTAGGTGACGGCGGTGACCTGGCGGAGCACACGGTATGGGCCAACATAGCGGGACATTAGTTATTCGCAAAGCCCGACACGGCGTGTGGGCGACCAAAGCAAGACGAGGGCTCCGGGGAAAAAGTTACCATGCGGTGGTGGCGGTCGTAGTAGTCCTGCTGTGAGGCCTGCGAGGCTTGTAGGCGGGAGCGAGCCAGCTGGCGGGCGTGGTCGGCGCGGGCAATAGCGTGGTGGGCATATTCAGAAGGAGGGGAAGGAGATGTCGGAAGCAGCGTGTCCAAAGGTAATTGGGGTTCACGACCGTACAACAGATAGAACGGGGAGTAACCGGCAGTGTCATGGCGAGAAGAATTATAGGCGAAGGTCACGTACGGAAGGGCAATGTCTCAGTCCCGATGGTCCGGGGAAACGTACATTGCGAGCATATCTGTGAGAGTGTGGTTGAGGCGCTGCGTAAGACCGTTGGTTTGGGGATGATAGGCGGTGGTCAGCTTATGTTTTGTTGAGCAGGAACGGAGAATGTCGTCGACAACTTTAGAGAGAAAGCAACGGCCGCGGTCGGTGAGAAGTTGGCGGGGTGCACCATGACGGAGGATGAGGTCGTAGAGGAGAAAATCGGCCACGTCGGTAGCAGTACTGGTGGGGAGGGCCCGCGTGATGGCATAGCGAGTAGCATAATCTGTCGCAACGGCAATCCATTTGTTTCCGGAGATGGACTCCGGAAACGGGCCCAAAAGATCCAAGCCAACACGACAGAATGGTTCAGGGGGCACATCAACAGGCTGGAGCAAACCCGCGGAGAGCGTGGCAGGGCGTTTCCGGCGCTGGCACTGGTCGCAGGCACGAACATAGCGGCGGACGGACTGGTAGAGACGGGGCCAAAAGAAGCGACGACGCACGCGGGCTTAAGTACGCGAGACACCCAGATGTCCAGCAGTGGGGAGGTCACGGAGCTCGTGGAGGACGTCGTTGCGCAGATGCTTCGGGACAACGAGCAGTAGGTCTGGGCCGGCGGGGTTCAGGCTTCTGCGGTAGAGTGTGTCATGATGAAGTACAAACCGGCGCAGGGCAGGGTCAGATGGAGAGGATCTGAGGCGGGAAATAATAGAGCGGAGCTCGATATCTCGTCGCTGCTCACCGCCAAGGTGAGTAAGAGCAGAGAGCGAGAAGAGGTCAGCGGCGGAGTCACTGCCAGAATGATCAGAAGAGTCAATGGGATATCGGGAGAGGCAATCAGCATCAGTGTGTAGCCTACAGAACTTATATACCACGGTATAGTCGTAGTCTTGGAGGCATAAAGCCCAGCGACCTAGGCAGCCAGTAGGATCTTTCAGTGATGAGAGCCAGCAGTGCGCATGGTGGTCGGTGACAACCGTAAAAGGGCGGCCGTACAAATATGGGCGGAATTTCCCAACCGCCCAGACAAGGGCTAAGCGCTCACGTTCGGTAATTGAGTAATTGCGCTCCGGGGCGGAGAGGAAGCGGCTGGCGTAGGCGATGACACGGTGCTGTTCGGATTGCCTCTGAGAGAGAATAGCGCCGATGCCATAGCCACTGGCGTCTGTGCGGACTTCAGTGGGAGCTGTCACATCGATGTGGGCCAGAACTGGCGTGGTAGTAAGCTTCAATATCAAGGTGGAAAACGCGTGTGCTTGGTGGGGTCCCCAGATGAAGGTGGCGTCCTTCTTCAGGAGGTCGGTGAGGGGGCGGGCCATGTCGGCGAAGCCTTCAACAAATCGACGAAAGTAGAAGCACAGCCCTAAGAAGCTGCGGACGTCGTTACAGGAACGTGGCTGAGGAAAGTCTTTAACGGCTCGGATCTTATCAGGGTCAGGGTGCACCCCCGTGTCGTCGACGAAATGACCCAAGATGGCGAGTTGACGGCGCGCGAAACGGCACTTAGACGAGTTGAGCTGCAGGCCAGCATGACGAAAGAGGGAAAGGATCTGAGAAAGGTCAGTGAGGTGAGAAGAAAACGAGGGCGAAAAGACAATGACGTCATCGAGATAGCACAGGCAGGTGGACCACTTAAAGCCTTGCAAAAGAGCATTCATCATGCGGTCAAATTTGGCTGGTGCGTTGCATAATCCGAAATGCATAACTTTGAATTGATAAAGGCCATCACGAGTCACAAAAGCGGTTTTCTGACGGTCCTGTTCATCTACAGCAATTTGCCAGTAGCCGGAGCGAAGATCTATGGACGAGAAGAATTTGGCACCATGGAGGCAGTCAGGCGCGTCATCGATACGCGGGAGGGGGTACACGTCCTTTTTAGTGATCTTATTCAGGTGGCGATAATCAATGCAAAAACGCCATGAGCCATCCTTGCCACCGACGTTCACAGAACACCTGCGCCGCCTGAGAACTGTTCTCGAAGCTGTCCGGTCTGCCAACCTTTCTCTCAAGCCTCAAAAGTGCCACTTCGGGTTCACCGAATTGAAGTTTCTTGGGCACATCGTGAGTGCTGATGGCATCCGAGATGACATTGAGAAACTTGCTGCCGTTGCTGCCTTTCCCGTCCCCGCCCACAAAAAAGCAATCCGACGGTTTTTGGGGCTGTGCTCTTATTATCGTCGCTTTATCAAACACTTTGCACAGTTGGCCAGCCCTCTGACTCTCCTAACTCGAGATGACGCATCATTTTCCTGGGGCGCCGAGCAGCAGATGGCTTTCGACGAGTTACGACGCCGGCTCCAGTCACCCCCGATCCTGGCACATTTCGACGATGATGCCGACACAGAGTTACACACGGATGCGAGCAACGTCGGCCTTGGTGCCGTTATAGTTCAGCACCAAGACGGGGTCGAGAAAGAAATTGCCTACGCCAGCCGTGCACTTTACCGTGCTGAGTGTAACTATTCCACCACCGAAAAAGAATGTTTGGCGGTAGTATGGGCCGCTTCCAAGTTCCGCCCGTACCTTTATGGCCGACCGTTTCGTGTCATCACTGACCATCACTCCTTGTGTTGGCTGAAAAACTTAAAGGATCCTTGTGGCCGCTTAGCACGTTGGGCATTGCGCCTGCAGGAGTTCGATTTCGATGTTATTTATAAGTCTGGCCGGAAGCACACCGATGCTGATAGCCTGTCCCGCGCGCCCGTCGGCCCTCCGTCAGATGCCGCCGACGACGATAGCTTCCTCGGAGCAGTCACTACGTCCGATCTCGCCTCCAAACAGCGTGCCGACGACGAGCTGCGACTGATTATTGACCATCTTGAAGGTGGGCATCCTACAATACCCCGGTATCTTGCTCGGGGGTTGTCGTCGTATTGCCTCCGCAATGGGGTGCTTTATAAGAATTCTACGTCCAGTGCGAAAACATACCTGCTAGTCATACCGGCTGATCTAAGGCACGAAATCCTCCTGGCCTGCCACGACGAACCAACTTCAGGGCATCTTGGCTTTACACGCACCCTAAACCGACTCCGGCAGAACTATTACTGGCCACATCTTTCTCCGAGCGTTAGACGTTACGTACAGACTTGTCGACAATGCCAGCGGCGAAAAAAACCCACGCTCAAGCCATCCGGTATGTTACAATCTATTGAACCACTCCTCGCACCATTCGAGCAAGTGGGCATGGACCTTTTAGGCCCATTTCCTTTATCCTCGAACGGACACAAGTGGATCGTAGTCGCCACAGACTACTTAACACGCTACGCCGAAACGAAGGCCCTTGCCCGAGGTACTGCCGGCGAAGTTTCTCGATTCTTTATGAACGACATTGTGCTCAAACACGGTGCACCGTCGACCATCATTACTGACCGAGGAAAGGCGTTTACAGCTCGGCTACTGCGGGACACCTTAACTCTCAGTCATACCGAGCATCGCACAACAACAGCGTATCACCCTCAGACAAATGGATTAACGGAACGACTAAACAAAACTTTTGGCGGACATGATCTCAATGTACATCGACGTCGAACATAAAATGTGGGACGAGATCCTGCCGTATGTCACCTTCGCCTACAATACGGCGCCGCAGGAAACCACGAAGTTTACGCCGTTCCGTCTCGTATATGGCAGAGAGGCCCGCACGATGTTGGACGCGATGCTCCCGTGCGGGGAAGAAACGGTCGAACCCGATGCCGCCCATTTCGCAGAACAGGCCGAGCAAGCCCGTCAGCTGGCCCGCCTGCACATCAAGGAGCAGCATGCCACCGACGCTCGCCACTATAACCTCCGGCACAGGGAAGTCCACTACGAACCAGGGGACCAAGTGTGGGTGTGGACCCCCGTGCGCCACAAAGGCTTGAGCGAGAAACTACTCCACCGCTATTTCGGACCCTATAAAGTCCTGCGCCGCTTAAACAACGTTAATTACGAAGTCATTCCAGATGGAACTGTGACCGTCAGTGTTCGACGCCAGTGGCTGAAATTGTGCATGTGGTGCGCTTAAAGCCATACTTTTCGCGCTACTGAGCGCTTCCTGCAAGTGAAACCTTGCGTTATTGTACAGTTCACCTCATTTTTTTTTCTTCCTCTCACCTTGTCATCGGGACGATGTTTTCTTTCACGGGGGGGGAATAATGCCACGTGCCTAGCGCCGCGCGACAGCCTTGTTTGGTGCCGACGACGACGAAGCGGTTGTTGTGGGCACGAGCGGCGCGCTGGTGCTTGTCTCTGTGACTCTGTGATCGGAACGGCAAGCCGACCTTATTCTCTGAACCTCGGCAACGTGTACCTTCCCTGTGAGTTCAGTCGTGGCAATATTGTCGGCGATTTGATTTGTTTCCTGTATAATTTCATCTTGAAAGTTCATTTTATGAATCTCCCTATTACTTTGGCTTTTATGGCGCCAAAATTTTGTGTTGTCACTAGCGATAAAATCTGCTAGCGTTTTACTAAAAAAATTGCTTCTTGCATCTCTCACTTTTTTTAAAATGTCTTTAATTATTTCACTGAACAATGCTGTGGACGTTTTGTGCTCCTTTCTCAGGAGCTTAACTTTTTTTCATGTGAATTGTATCTAGATTCAAGGGTTAGTCCTATTCTTGGGAATTTTCTTTGTGGGAACAAATTGGCCAACGCAAAAGATTGATGTTGCGCGGAAAATTGCCTTGAACACTCTACGTTATGACTTCCACAATCAAGATGCATGTCCAGATAGTGTATTACGGCCGTGTCATCTGTCATGGTGTACTTTTTAATGACAGTTAATGGGACACTTTTCTTACTTTTCTTAACTGTCTTACTTCAGGAAAAGGTACTCAACTATGGGCAGAAATTCCACATTCCACGTGAACTTTTCACTAACTGAAGATTTCGGTATGAAGCTGTACGTCTAGGATTTAACTACCGCGAGTAAAATTTTTAACTCTTTGCTCGAGGTTAAGAGAACACGTCTATCTTTTAGAGAGTCACCGGCAACGGAATATTCATACTGTGTGCGATTGCAGGGCAGATTAAAATGCCCAGTAATGGTGAAGATTGAACCAGAAAATTTTGGCAGATGATCATTTAACTTACTCAAAAACAAATCATCAGCATATTGTGGTCTATAAACTGCGCAAAGAAAAAACTTGTAACCCATTAGGGACACATTTAGGAATAGGCTTTCGTGTTCGGTGATTTGGTCTGCGATCGTTACCTCAGTACCATTCTTCGCAACATCCACGCCCCCACGGCAAAACTCTATCTCTGCGGTACAACTGACAATCTGATGGAACAATTTCGTCATCGCTAATCAAGCCATGCAACCATGTCTCACTGATCATGCAGAAACTAGGATCATATAGCGAGAGGAATTCTTCCAAGTCATCCACTTTGTTAAAAATGCTTCTAGCGTTCTAACTGAGCACGTGGAGCTGACGCGAATTTCTCCGTTAGCTTTGGGGAGACGAGTCGCTGTGACGCCAGATGCGACGCCGCGAATTTGTTACAAACACTGCGACTGCGATGATGGTATTTACTACAAAACTGGGTTCTATACTTTAGCCTTAATTTGGACCAACATGTAACATTTTTAACACTATTCGGCGCATTCTGCCGATGATAATCTATTTTCCTGCGGCGTTTGCAATCACAACCCACATTACCCATTACTTCATCCTGAATATGGCATGTCTAGAAAAGCCTCAGACCAGCTCAAAAGCAAGCAAGGTTTTGTAACCATGAATCTCGATATGGTGGCGTATAATTAAATACTGCTGCTTCGCGCATATTTCGGTGCATCACGCGCTCATGACGCACTTTGTCGACGCAGAAGTGAACCGTTTCTTTACATTCCATTATTATTTTCGCTCAGCTTACGTAGTAAATACAGAATACTCATTCAAACCAGCTACGTGAACTGTGTGCTGTATGGCACAACTTCTTCTGGGTTATTGATAGCTTTACAGCTGTCACCATGCAATGCACACCAGGAGCACAAGTATAGCAACGTACAAACGTTTTTCCATCGTCAGTTCGGATGTTTATCGGCTATTTTCGTAATGTATATTTATCAAAGTTGTCTCTAGATGCCTGTTGTCGCTGGTCTCTGCAAGCACGCTGGATGCGATCTGACACTTATTCCTCTCATGTCAAAGATTTATCCATTGGGGCACCGCAGAGAGAGGCAGAGGAAGTTTCTGAAAATTCTAGCGTGTAAAGCCATATTTCGACTTTCGCGCTGAAGGGTAGTATTGCCATCTTCTGAATTGAAAATGTTAAATAATCGGGATGAACAAAGATTCAACCCCAAATTTGTTTGTATCGCAATATATCAGATTTTAACGGCTGTCCACAGTGGTGGGCTCTGCAAGAGCGGCGCGCAGGCGGGCACGTCACGGGTAATTTTTTGTATTTCGCGGGCATGTGAAAAGAGCGAAAAAATGTCGATAATATTAAATGGAAAGTCAGAAACTATTTATTTGGATGTTTCGCGGACTGTTCTACAACTTTCTCATTGAACTTTTTGGCCTATCTTCGTTGCTTGCGAAGTTGGTTAATTAATCTCGGCTAATTATGCAATAAGCACAATACAAAATTAGTGTGACCTGCTGCACACCATAGCCAGCAGCATGCATTTGATCGCGTCGTCTTAGAGTGCCATGGCGTATTTTTAAACCTTCGCTAAATTTAGCTGGACACCCTGGATATCTCTGGAACAGCTTCCCGTCTTTTCTCCCCACCCTTGTGTAGTTTTGGCCCCAGGACGTTCTTATTTTTTCATATTTCTCTCTTCATTCTCTCTTCGACAGCGTTTTTTTTACCTCTTCATTCAACTCTGTCGCCAAATGCGTCCCTTCATTTCTTCCCCTTCTTCATCAGCTTCTTCAGTTTCCCGAATCCGGATCCTAACTGCTTTGGCTTTTCAGTCCAAACCGTCCGCCTTCGGATCGCACCTCTTTGATCTATGGCGCCCTTCCCCCTGGACTTCACTCTTCCTCCATACTCTCTCTCGAATCCAACTTCACCACCACGTGCTACTCAGAGAAAGTGCAATTAAAAGCTACGTTCTAAAATTCTGTCAAAGGGATAGCATCTGCCTTGCGCACTGTCTAGTTTCTTGAACGGTGTGAGCAGCACCACCAGATACCAATGTTTATTCGAAGCCCTTGTTTTTCGGGACACTTCGACACCCGGCACCCTCCCGTTTCCCCATGGTTGTTTTTCTATCGTGACTATGTGGCCAGTAACCAGTTCATGAAATCATTGGTCCTGAAACCAAAGCAGCATCTCTGCTCGGGGAAGGAAAAGCCGAAATATCAAGGCATCTCGAGCACAAGAAAGCTTACTGAATAAAGGTCACCTTTATGTGCCTCTAAACTATTTTACTGTTATAAGCGTACTTCTGCGATAAGTGAAAACTCAGACCGGTAGCGTCCAGATAGAGGTCGCGGACTGGAATATAAAGAGGAGAGTCCGCGAAATCATTCACGTGCAGAGGAAGCCCGACGTGCAAGCAGACTTCTGGAGGGGGTGTGAGAAAACACACGCTTTATAACACGTCAATGGCTGCGCCCGCTCCTTTTTAGTCTTCCCATGCGAAACATTTACACATTCAGGTTTCGTGTACCCTCAGGACGTGCAAGATGCCTCCACCGGGTGTTTATCTTGTCGCCTTATGGTAAACATGCATGTGCAACTAACTAGCTTTATCCACCATCAAGCTAAAATTCTCCAGTCTCCGAAGTGCTCCTGTGGTCTTCATCCTACTTCGAAATATATCCACCCACTAATCACCAAGACACTTCCAGAAGCCACTATGCCCAGCTATTCCGGACAAAGGAATTTTAAAGTGAGAAGCTTCACTATGCCAGCTTTTCCAGCCGTCAGCGGGGCCACAAGTTTGTCCTTGAATGTAGCTTGAGGTCATACCGTGAGCATAACTGGTGGTAGTCAGGTTCGACAACAAGGTGGTCCATAAGTTCAAGGTCAAACGTCGAAGCTCACAGGTCAAAAGTCGAGATAGCTGGTGTAATAGCCGCTCGTACCGCTGTTGTAGCTGACGTCATAAAAAAGAGGAGCCAGAAGTCGAGGGGTATATAAACGCGTGTGTGCGCGCTAACTTAGATACCTGGGACGATGAAGGAAGATGAACATCCTGCAGTAGCCACGCGCCGAGAAGTCATGGTCACGAAGTTTATTCGTTTCGAAGAACGCAAGATGCTTGACACATAAAAAATGCCTTCTACTGTATATGTGTCAGTACGGCTATCTATGAAAACCGCCGGTCGCTCGACCACAAACGCAGTCAGGGAGATCCCGCTTTTCGTTTTCGACCAGGGTTAACCAGAGCTAATCACCACCAATTTTTTTAGTTGGTAAGACTTTTGTATACAACGTTTTCTTATGCTATAAGAGTACTCTATAACAATCAATATATCCGCAGATCACCCGCCAGCAGGCTTGAATCTATTTTCTTTTAACATTTTTACTATCGTCAGTGGCGCTCCCTTCGCGGCAAATTGAAGGAATGAACCCTTCACATCAATATTTCCACAGCAGTAACTTACAGCATTTTAAGATTCAGAGTTCCTTCTCCAAGAATGCAGTATTTGTCAGAAATCATAAACACATGTTGAAAGCAAATGCAAAGGCGCAAATCAGTTGTCTAGCCGCTAAAGCTCAGAACAGGGATTAAAACTCCCGGCGGACTCTAAAGCGAACGACTTCACCGCAGCACAAATTTCAGAGATCGTCGGTGATTTTTGTTATTTGTTTTTTTAGGTTGTGTGATGAATTGTTATAAGTGCTGCAGCACACAAATCAACGTTGAAATAAAAATTACCTGGTATCAATGCCAATAACCCAACATTTAGAAGTACAAATCTTGTGGACTGTACTATGTTTTACTGATTCACATGGTTGATTTTGAGGAAGAAAGCTGTCCTCAGAAATGCAGCGCTCCAGTATTAAAAATCACCAGTATGGGACTGCATCCAACCTGCAGGCATGCATAGATGAAGCACTCTGACTTTTCGTTTAAACACGGATGTTCACTAATATGGGCACCTTCTGTCTTTCCATATTCTTAAAATGCTCCTCATTGATGTAAACATCGTTCAGCGCTGGCGAATTACTTGAAAACTTTCTTGTGGTGTGAAAAATTACTATCTTGTTCAGGATCAGCACTTTTTCAAGGAATTCTTAGAAAATGTGAATACTTTATTTCCCGGCATCTTTCAAAATTTTCCGGCATTTTTTTCGGTTGTAATAAGACAACAGTATGGAGCGTATGTGTTTCTTAAATGACTCGGTACTCCGCTTGACATTTATTACCGACCGATAGTCGACATTCCCGAGCGACTTGTCTGATTCGTCTCCTCTCTTGTTTTTGTTTCTTTTTTTTAGGTGACACACGAGACTGATTTAATGCGGCATGTTCCAGAAATGGTCGACGCCGCCTTAACACGTGAGCAGTACTCAAGAGATGATGTGTGCACATGCTGTCTGCGTCATTAGGATGCTAATCGATTAGGTAAGTACACAGCTGTCAGAGTTCCTTTACGGTATTGAAAATTTGCTGCGCTTAAAAAGGCATTGTGCTCCGTGTTCATCTTCATCTCTTCGCCAGCAGCCGAAGACTGTGGACACCTTCCCCGTGAACACTGCTGTACGAGTTTGGTGGGTAGTTCAATTAGAGTTTTCAATTATAACTTCATTTAGAGTACTGCAAGTACAGAAGGTTTTAATTTTAACAAAGACGATTGCACTGGTTCTCTTTCGGGTTTAGTAGCAACTTACAATTTGCCTAAGAAACCGAGTCGACGGCCTAAAGCGATGAAGGAGCTGCTTGCGCGAAAAGGACATTGAAAGTTGTAACCTTTTTGCTGATAATCGTATGTCAGTTTGAAAGGTTTTGCTTTAAATAATACTATAAACAACAGCCTACTAACACTTAAACTTCAAATAACTGATGCCTCATATAACCATATGCGCGTACTGATGCGCAGTCGTAGTGCTCTCACTGCAGAGATACCATTTAAGCTTAAACTAACCAAACAACTGATATCGCTGAAGTTATGTTAAGCGCGGCAATTCTCAAGGCAGGTCTCAGAAGATTTGTGAAGCGTGGCAATTTTCATAGCAGGTCTCAGTTTTGCCCTGTGGCTTCACGCTTCTACATGTGAAGTATTATCCTCAAGCTTATAGCTTGTTTTTGTCCGAAGATATGACCAGAATGGTGAATACAGTCATGTCACGGCAATTAAGCAAATTGAGGTAGGAGAGCTGAGGAAAAAATAACAGTCCATATTTGTAGTGAGGCCAAGTGCGATTGAGGTGCGCAAGTATTCCGATTTTTACTTCGGTTTTGGAGTTCGCGTCTGTTATTCAAGAATGGGTCTTGTTAGGATAGCCGTAACTTGTTCATGCCCGTATATGTATAATTGCTTCTTCCCTACTTTATATTGCCTCCGCTCATAAGAAGGCAACACAGCAGCGCAACAAAACGTGCCTCCTCCGGAGGGTCGAAATATGCAGAAGCCCACAAAAGGCTCTCACCACCAACCATAACAAATCTACTACGCGCACTCTTGTAACCGTCAGAATGGCTCTACAAATATTCAAACACACACCTTCACCCTGCCAAAGCTTCTAGAAGACATCGAGCATCGCAACAGAACTCGGCTCTGGTCTTGAGAAGGCTCTAAGAGGAACCACCCTTCCCGCTGCACATTCATCTACATTCTCCACTCATCTCACCTGCAGAAGGCCGCGAGCCATTTCCTCCCTTCAGAAGCATATCAGAAGCCGGCGCAGAAGCAGCACCAGAGTGACGGCGGAATAAAATTTAAAAGACACAATGAGTATAGATCACTCCAAAGCGAATAGAAAAAGCGCTCTGGTTTCTTAGACACGTTCGAGCATCTTACTTAAATTGTGGATACAGTGTGAACAAAAGCAACAACGAATCGATTCATTATTCAGTCAATTAGTTATTCAATTGGGATGTAAAGTTGCACTAACCGTGTTCGTTTCTTTTTTGACCTTTCTACACTTTTAGCCAATAGTTTCATTCGATGACAATTTATTCATAGCGTAATAAAGCTGCATGAACCGGAATGTATTTATACTTTCAGTAAGTAAAGGTGCGTTCGTATACAGGTTGAACAGTCAGGCTAGTTTTCCGTGAATATTTCACTACAATATTTAGGGTCAAGTATCTATATGTACCTCCGCTGTGTTTCAATTTTCTTTTAAACAGAAGTTTTAAAACTGACAATGTGTTAATGTATTATTTCAGGTCGCCATGTGGGATCATGTCAAATTTACATTCATGCTGGCCGCCGTATTGTGCATCGGAAAGTACGGAGTGATGGTGCAGTTCGCTACAGCAACTGAAAAAGGCCTGACCTTTGATGGATGTACGTGATTCCATTGGAGAGCATTGAACAGATATTGTACCCTGAGAATTTGAGCATTTGATGTAATTTTGTCCACATGTACTTCATAATTATACGTTAAAAGGTCGAAGTTCAGAAGCGCTGTGTATACTTGATCCGAATAGTTACTTTTCCTTCAAAAGCACTTGCGCTGAGAGGGAAATATTTCGAGGAGTGTCGTGTTCATTACGCAGTGGTACACATTCATTTTTTACTTTTTTAAGTTAAAGCATGAAAAATGATAATCAGCACTGTAAATTACTGGTCTAGAAATGCAGTCTCTGTTTTTTATGTTGGTTCAATGTCCCAAAGCGACTCAGGCTATGACAGACTCCGTAGTGAAGGGCTCCGGAAATTTCGACCACCTGGGGTTCTTTAACGTGCACTGACATCGCACAGTACACGGGTCTCTAGAATTTCGCCTCCATCGAAATTCGACCGCCGTCGCCGGGATCGAACCTGCGTCTTTCAGGCCGGCAGCCGAGCGCCGTAGCCACTCAGCCACCGCGGCGGCAGTCTCTGTTTGGCGGTTCACTTAGTTTGTAAGGGATAAATCATTTTTTACCATTTACTTTATGTGCCATGAAAACTGTACAGTTGGGGTAAATTCAGAAGTATAAAAGTAGCAAATAAGTAGTTCAGCAGTTCCGTTTAGAGCGCTGTCATACACAATGTCATACTCTCTCTGACTTAAAAACTGATCAGCATTAAAACTTCTATTCGGGACTCGCCGTTTAGTTCTGCTACTCCGACATATTTTTTTTTTGCAATTTCAGCCATGCATAGACTTCAGTACTAGGCTTGTTTGGTTCATATCTTTTGGTGCCAAAGATACGTTGCCGTTGCCTCTTCATGTGCATTAAACAGCAAGAAAGACATTATTTTCATGACAACGAGGTAGAGAACGATGACTAGTTACCGAAAGAGAGCTAGTAGATTATTTTTTTTCTTTAAAGGCGTCCGATTGCATTCTTGAAATTGCAGCCATGCAATGTGAAACTCCATCTCAATTTTTTACTATTTCTAAATCAGAATGATGTCCCGCTGTATTCTCCGGAAAGTTACACTTCTCAAACTCTCTTGCTTTAGGCTTTTCAAGTCGATCATTTATGAAAAAAACCTGCAGGAATTTGTAATGCTGGGACTATTACGCATATCGTGTTTTTTATGAACTGGAAGGGATTTACGTTGTAGACGTGAGGATATGCTCAACCATGCTGATTTATGCTCATTCATGAATTTACAGTCAGGGAAAGCCAAATGAAATTGTTCAAAAACAAGTTTTCTGCTTCAGACATTTGAATTTATTTTGCGGGGTCACAAAATGCAGAGGTTTGTGGCAGATTCGATGTTCCCAGCTTGAGTTTCACAGCCTAATATTTTTCTTTTGTCCGTAAATGAAGAAAGGAGTAGATAACTTAAGCTCATTATTCATTTTATGTCCTCTTTACAACACAAATATTTCGTCCCTTGCTTTGCCATTCAACTGCACACTACCCTTTCTACACATCCCTATCTGCACAAAATTATTCAAAGCACTTAGACAGGAGAGGCCTTAATCTGAGTAATTTGACCTATTCGGCGGTCACCTCCTATCTGCAGTGGCAGATGTAATTTTTTGCTTGATTTGTACGTGTCAGTTGTTCTCCGGCGCTCATAACATGATCTTTCTAAGCAAGGTAATGTGTGAGGTAACATTCTATTTTTATAAAACACTTATAATGCCTAGTCGCTTATTACATTAATTTCTAGCAAACAAAACTAAGTCACGGTCCCTTTCTGCGTGTCGACTTTTAAAGGTGGGAATTCGACAAAGAGTTGGTGAGGTGAAGCATACTAGAATTGGGGTAAAATGCGAAAAAACGATCTTAATAAAATTTGGCCCGGGAGTGAAAGTGTATGCCTGTTAAAATTCAGCCGCTGCCCTATATACACAACCTATTCTATATAGATTGTAGTTTTATTAAAGTCCTTAATTTTGTTTCAACTCAACACTTCTGCCAGCATTCGCATCTCTCCATCCATCTTCCGCTTCAACTTACGTATCATCGCTGGTTAGCAATTTTTATTTTGCGAAGTCTGAACAGAAGTATTATCTGATATGTTTTATTGACGTGATATGCTGAACATTGTTATCGGGTAAGACATCTTCCCAGTTTCGTGCACAGCAGGATGGTTTCACAGAGATGCTGAAAACAGCGGCGCGGTACCCTGCAAGCTGTACGTATCTCGTGGAGAAGCTTTTCCGCTTTCTGGCTAAGTATTGGACCACCTTCTATACCCCGTCGTGAGCGAGCCGAGCGCCATCGACGTTAGGAAGTGTACACGTGTGCTTAGAGCCTTTGTGCCTAAAAACAATTATTGTTGCCGTTGCTTTTTGTGTTGTTTGAATGCAAAGTACATCTCGGCTTCTCAGACCACCGCGCATGGACGCGGTTGAAATCTCATTTGATTCACGCCTTGTTAAGCAGCAATTTAGGCATCTCTGAAATAAACTGTGTTCGAAATTTCAATTTTTTGTTCCAGCCCACTGCCATTACCATGTTAAGGACCTGAGTATACCTCACCGAAGCACGGGCTTCGATTCAGACTGCGTGAAATATAAATGTGACGCTCAATCCAAGAGCCTTATGCTCTTCGGGTAAGTTGCTCGAACCAGAATTCATTCCATGGGTACTTATTTTCTTCGGGGCCAAAATTATGTTTTTTCTCACCTCAAATATATAGTTTCACCTATGTTCTTATTCGGCCCCAAATATTTTGTGTAAGGGGGTTTTAGTATTAAACTGATGTCACTAAACAAGAGACAAAACACAACTGAGTGCGTGACTAAAAAAACAGAATTCTAAGAATTAACAGAACTGCACGTAGTAACTACGGAATAGAATATATGCAGAAAGACAGAAAAATACAAGATAATACACAAAAATGATGCGCCATGGCAACTCAGCGGTTATGTTGCTCGGCTGCTGACACCACCGGCGAGGGTTTGATCTCGGCTGCGAAATCTTGGTGTGGGATTTGTCATGAATCAGGATATAACTGGCAACGTAGAGGAGTTTTATAGTGTTAACGAAAGGGTCCCAGCTACAGTAATTAGGCTCAATAGGAGGTACAATCCAAAGGTTGTGCAGGCCTACGCGGCTACATATAGTCATGGTGACCAGACTGTTGAAAGCTTCTATGAAGACGCGGAATCGGCAATGAAGAAAGCAAAATCACAGTACACTGTACTGATGGGCTACTTCAACACGAAGGTGGGGAAGAAGCAGACGGGCGACCAGGCAGTAGACCACTATGGGACAGGTTCTAGAAAGAGCAGGGTATAAGTAGAATTTGCAGATAGAAATACTTTACGGATCATATATACCTTCTCCCGCAAACAAGCGAACAGGTAGTGGACCTGGAAGAGCCCAAAAGATGAGACAAAAATGAAATCGACTTCATACTATGCGCTCAATCTGGCATCGTTCAGGATGTGGACGTCCTCGGAAAGGTGCGCTGTAGCGACCGCCGAATGGTAAGGTCCCGAATTACTGTAGTCTTGAAGAGGGAACCGAAGCTTGTTAAGAGGAAGTGTATTAAAGAGTTAGCGGTAAGAGAGAAAACAGAGGAATTCAGGATTTCGCTGCACAATGAATATTTGCTTTAAATGAGGAAGACGATCTTAATGTTCATACGAGGAACGATAGTCTGGCAGCTATCATTACGGACTGTGCTGTAGAAGTAGGCGGTTGGACAGTTCGACAAGATATCGGCAAGCTATTTCAGCAGACGAAAGATCTCATAACGGGAAACCACGAGGGCGTCTAACCCTACAGACAGAATAGAACTTGAAGAAATATCGAAGTTAATAAACAAGCGCAAGTTAGCGGAAATAAGAAAGTTAAATATGTAGAGAATCAAGCATGCTGTAAAGAACGGAGGTAGCCAAAAAGCAGTGAAGAAGAAACTAGACATAGGCAAAAACCAGATGTATGCGCTAAGAGACAACGACGGCAATGTCACTAGCAATAGGAATAAGGTAGTTAAAGTAGCTGAGGAGTTCTACGCAAATCTATACAGTATCCAATGTAATTAGACCGTTAATAATAGAGGCAGTAGCGCACAGCAATGCGTCATCCCGCCGAAAACGAGAGGAAATAAATAAAGCCTCAGGAGCAATGCAATGAGGAAAACCAGCTGGCGACGATCAGGTAACAGCATACCTGTTGAAGGATGGAGGGGAGATCGTTATAAAAAAACTAGCCATCCTCTATACACCATGCCTTATGACGTCGACAGTACCAGAAGCTTGGAAGAACGCAAATATTATCCTAATTCATAAGAAAGGAGACGCCAAGGACTTGAAAAATTACTGACCGATCAGATTGCTGTCCGTTTGCTACAAGGCATTTACTAAGGTAATGGCTAATAGAGGATGGGCAACCTTAGACTTTAATCAACCAAATCATCAGGCAGGCTTTCGTAAAGGATATTCCACAATACATTATATTCTCACTATCAATCAGGTGATAGAAAATTGCGCAAAATATCACCAACCAGTATATATAGCCTATCCTGATTACGAGAAAGCATTCGAATCAGTTGAGACCTCAGCACCAATACAGGCATTGCGGGGTAGAGCAGCCTTAGTAAAAATTATGTATATATATATATATATATATATATATATATATATATATATATATATATGTGTGTGTGTGTGTGTGTGTGTGTGTGTGTGTGTGTGTGTGTGTGTGTGTGTGTGTGTGTGTGTGTGTGTGTGTGTGTGTGTGTGTGTGTGTGTGTGTGTGTGTGTGTGTGTGTGTGTGTGTGTGTGTGTGTGTGTGTGTGTGTGTGTGTGTGTGTGTTACGAATGTAGGTTGCGTTGGCTCCGCTGAAGAAAGATTTCAGAGAAGTGGGCACTTCTACAAAGACACTTTAATTTATCAACGTTTCAACCGCGGTGCGGTCTTCTTCAGTACTGTCACAGTCCTGAAGAAGACAGCACCGCGGGAGAGAGAGAGAGAGAGAGAAAGAAAGAAAAAAATTCGGGAATCATTTAATTCAATTTATTAATTCCAGATAACGGCAATTAATAAAGCCGCGTGTGTAGCCATATTTCTGTGGGTCGGCGAGAACGGTAGGTTCTGCTTTTTTCTCCAGTTCGGGGGAGCAGATTGACTTTACTCTTCTCAGGAGAGAGGAGACGACGGATCCCTGTGGATAGTAGGGTGGTTGGAATTAAAATTTAGGTACCGGCCGCTATGGGTTGGCTTCCTATAAACACCGAACTTTAGATCTGCCCCTTTTCTTCTTATGAATGGCAAAGTGTTGTTAACTTCTCGTTCCAATGCGAACTGAATAGAAGGCTCGACTGAGTGGGGGTTCGAAAGAAAATTTTCGACCTGGAGATGTCTTCAGAATGCAGAAACAGTCGTCCTTGTAACGAATGAAATTTTTTTGGTTTTTCTTGGAACGACATCAGCTCTTTCTCTTCGATGGCCTCCATCGTCAGGTGGGCTGCAGTTACCGAGGTAGCGGCGCCTATGGCAGTGCCCCTGGTCTGCTTATAAAATTCTCCTTTGAAGAAAAAAGGTTTGCTGCTTAGGCAAAAC
Organism: Amblyomma americanum; assembly: GCA_030143305.2. Lineage (NCBI taxonomy): Eukaryota > Metazoa > Arthropoda > Arachnida > Ixodida > Ixodidae > Amblyomma > Amblyomma americanum. The sequence goes on along the minus strand of JARKHS020011418.1, from coordinate 158,613 downwards.
TCCAAAAGCCGGGAGAGTTCTTCTGGGTTCAGGCTCGTCTTGGCACCTAGGTCAGCGTCCGCTTCGAGGGCTTGCTTCGCTGCCGACATGTCAAAGGGCACAGGAACGCTGGTTAACAGCGAGACCACGTCGAAGGACGCCATGCACTCGTCTGCTTCCAGTTGTACATCGAAAAGACGTTCGACGAAGTGGCTGGAGTCGCGCACGTGCGTCGATGAGTGTCCTGTCAGGGACGATAGGACAGTGTGGAGGTTAATGCTGGAGGCGTTAATAAGGTTTCCCCGAAACCTGAGAAAGTTACTTCTCCACTTCCTGCCCTCAACACCGATTTTGGTACCAAACTGTAATGTATCCGTTCGTTGTACGATGTTCAGTGTGGTGTCATACGCACGAGTGTGTGCGTGGTGGTATCAGTGCACCCTTAGAAAGTAATGCTTTTGCGGCCCATACGTACGCAGTCTTGAGTGTCTCCGCACTATTTTTTTTCTTACAGGTGCCCACCTCCTGATAACTACGAAGCCAGTGATGAATTGACCGGTACGAATACTTATCCAGCGTGCTGCGAAGACTAAGAGCACAGATAACATATTTCAGTAGCAAGTACAAAACAAGAGCACATTGCCACTTAATCAAGTTTACTGCGTGATTACCGCCATCTAGAAAGCATAGAAGAAAAACGTGCAGCTTACGAAAAGAAAAACTAGAACTCACACCTATGGTGTAAATAAAATTTTGTGCTCTAATGCGTGACGTGCCAGAAAAAAGTTTCGAGCACACCGTGTAAGGCGTTTTGCTGGAGGAAAGTTAACTGCCATCAGCGCCTCCAATCGACGCTTAAAATTTGTACGTTCAGCAACTGGGCAGTCAGATTCGCTGCCGAGGCATCGGAACGGTCAACGTTGGACGAGAAAGGCATGGGCACCAGTAAGTGGGGGAAAATTTCAAGTCGCCTTCTCTCCTCTCTAATTTTCTACGAATAAAATGCGCCTTTAGTGTAAAGTGTTCGGCCCAACGGAGTGCAATCTACGGTTTTCTAAATATTTTTCAACATAGGGAACTTCATTGAAATGCGCTTTGAAGAAAGGACCAATGCTGTAGCTGACGAAAAACACGTCTGCAAAATACCCGGCACATTCAAGATTTCTACAAATGAATCACACATAGGCATAACAGTTAAGTTCCATTAAAGTGTGAATGCTGGACGCTGTCGTCAGTAGAGCTACTTCTAAGTTTATAGCGATAAATTGCACACAGGACCACTACATTTGCACGGTCCTTTAGGCAGCGCTGACATGGACTCTCAAAATCCCTGCGCGCCTATGCGGAATGTTCATCTATTCAGTTTATTTTGTATAACTTCCTTAACCACTCAGTGCGAGCAGACGAAGCCATTTCTAAGTGATATTTTGAGGCAGGTAATGAGAGTCAGTAATTATAACCACCATATTCGCAGAGAATCTCGCCGCTTTCACGAAGTTCTGAGAATAACGCACCAAAGAGCCCGTTCGTATGCGTTGTGTTCGCTGCTGACAGATAGCAGATGAAGATAGGAGCTCTGTTTAAGAAAGGCGGGCCTCTGAAATGGCGCCAGTTATTTCTCTTCACGAAAGACACACCTTCAACATACCATCCGAAAAGATACTGCTTTGAATATTGCAAAATCTTTGCAATATATTTGAAATTTCATATTGGAATATAGAAAATCTGCTTTTCGAACGTATTGTCCGCACTGTTCCATTCATCAATTAGCTTTGAAGCTATAAATTGAAAGCGGGTAAACATCTTGTCTATTAGATCGCTAGGTGTCGTACAAGGTGCACCAAACGATGGCCAGGTCTCTAAGTGCAGTGTGTATTCAAAAGGAACAGCGGTAGTCCGTTAATATGAGTTTTGAGCGTTTTGAGCTGTTTGATAATTTTCACTGTAAGACTGTTTAACTTATCCAGCTAAGAGTTCTGCCAGCAGAAGGTTACTGACAAATACGTTGCCATATGCATTTGCTAGATGTGATTAAAGAATAGTGATATTTGCCTACGCCTCTATATGCAGTTTCATTTAATATATTTTATTTATAATGAAAATGAATCCAGCCCGGTTGTTTGTTTAAAGAGATTCAAAATTTTCTCTCACCTAAACTGCAGTTAACGCTTTTCATCATTTGTGTGTATGCCGTAATATCAGAAAGAGATACTGCGTGGAGCTCAAGGTGCATTGACTAGAGAGAGAAGGGAGGAGGTGCAAAATCCTATATGTGACGTGAGCATTGCGGGTGTCCTAGAACTCGTTTCGACCCACTTGGATTCCCTGTATGTGCAACTAATGTAATATGCATTGCACAGCCTAGAGAGATTCTCAATAGGTAATGGTGTTCACCTGTGTTGTCAGACTTGTCTAAAGTGAGATATATTACCGCTGAAACCGCTTCTAGAAGACGCGAGAATGATTTTCTGTTCAGCATCCCGATAAAAAAGGCGACCAAGGTGAACACCAAATCAACGACAAAGGCTATCCAACACCGCATTGGTGGCCTGGAATTTACTCGCGAACTGCGGGAAGGGTCTACAAATCTCTTCCTGGATCTTGCATCGAGCGAAAGTGTTCGCCACAGTTGCCGCCAGCACAAGGGGTCACAGCACGCGCAACCATCATGCACTTTCAAGGTTCTGCTGATCGCTGTCCTGGGTAGCCTGCCACCTGCTGACACTTTTTGGCTCGCCGTGCCGCCTCCCTAAGAACCGGATGCTTTTCCGAATCAACTTTCAGCGAAATGCAGCCTCCATAAAGCCCGCAGCAATCGCTCCTGCCATCATCATCATCATCATCATCATCATCATCATCAGCCTTACTACACCCACTGCAGGGCAAAGGCCTCTCCCATGTCTCTCCAATTAACCCTATCCTTTGCCAGCTGCATCCACCCTTTGCCTGCAAACTTCTTAATCTCATCCGCCCACCTAACCTTCTGCCGCCCCCTGCTACGCTTACTTTCTCTTGGAACCCACTCCGTTACCCTTAAAGGCCAGCGGTTATCCTGCCTTCGCATTACATGCCCTGCCCAAGCCCATTTCTTTCTCTTGATTTCGACTAGGATGTCATTAACCCGTGTTTGTTCCCTCACCCACTCTGCCCGCTTCCGATCTCTTAACGTTACACCTATCATTTTTCTTTCCATGGCTCGCTCCTGCCAAGACTACTCAAACCTCTCGCGTTCGACTGGCAAGTGGAGACAGCATCGGCCCTTCACTTTCCTGCCTTCATATAAGCGCGCGCACTTCGACGCCCCTTCGGGTTACGGCACCGTCTTCGTGGCACAACGCTCAACCATGATGTACTTCCAAGTTTGTTACAATGGTGCTGAATGGTATCATGACTACGACGTTTGTCTTGTGGCTGTTCCGTGGCCCCCGCTGTACTGGCGTACCTTCAACATCTCTTGCTGCTTGGCAGCGACATTGAAGCTAATCCCAGATCTATGGCCAAGGCTCAGGAAGTCAAGCTTGAATATCTGGCTGAGTTAGTTACGCATCTAGAAGCTGAGCATACTAATATCCTCGAATGTGTTAACAAAGTTCTAAGTATTCATATTACGCTTAGAACTGACTTGGGAGTCCTAAGCAAGCGCGTCCAGTATCCTGAGTCAAGGAATGTTGGTCAAGGGAGTTGTAAAATGCAGAAAAAAATTGACAACCTTGAAAACCGCTCTCGAAGGTCAAATGTACTCTTCTTTGGTATCGAGGGTACTGACGAGTCTGAAAACTGGGAGGCCTAGGAACGTCTCGTTAGCGACTTTTGTACTGAGAAGCTTGGTGTCCCTGCTTCTTTCATCGCCAGAGCTCATCGGCTGCGTCGCCTTTCATTTGAAAAATGTCTTCCTATAAATGCTAAATTTTATAACGACAAAGATGTAGAAGTAGTAATCAGTATGGGTTTAAAGCGAAAATTTCAACAATTCGCGGGACTATTCCGAGGCCGTGCGTGTCAAACGTTGCAAGCCTCTGCAGTTTTGTAAGAGGATTAAAAGGGAAGGCGACCGTGTGCGTCTGGGTTTCAACAATCTTTTTATCAATGATGACATGTACGACTGGGACACTGATGGTAATGATGTTTTATGAGTCTCAAGGCGCAGTGCGGACTTACCTCGCTGAGGTGGTGATTGGCTCGGTAGTTGTCGGCATTCTTCGCCATGCCAATGTTGATCTGCACGTGTGAATAATGCTTGCTTTCTGCACACCAACAACCGAAGTGTCTTGCCGAAGAGCGTCGCGCTTTCATCACTCATTGATTCATGCTCAGCATCAGTGGTAGCTCTTTCCCAAAGATGGCTTAATGATACCGTTCATGATGCTTGCATTTTAGTACAGGAGTCAGTCTTTAATTTTTTAAGTGTGATAGGAACTCTCGTTGAGTAGGCTGTTCGAAATTTTTGAATGTTTTTTTTTTCCAGTTGGTGTACTTGTGCGATTACTTCGGTTCCGTTCGTGCCTAATATGTACACTAGTATTTTTAGTTTCTGTTATGCCTAATCGTTTTCTTCAAACCTTTCATTTGTATTTCATTTTTTTATCGCATGCTTCTTTTTTTTACTCTCTGGTTATTAAATATTTTTTCCCGTTCTACCTAGCCTGCTTATTGTTCTGTTGGTTGTTAATTATGTTCCTTGTACGTGTTTTTAAATGACCCCCCTTTTCTACGTAATACCCTCTAAGGAGGGCCGTTAGGGGTACGCTGAATAAATAAATAAATAAATAAATAAATAAATAAATAAATAAATAAATAAATAAATAAATAAATAAATAAATAAATAAATAAATAAATAAATGCTGAAGGGAAGAATGCCATTCTCCATAAAGACTCGGGGTATTAGAAGCTTATAAAGAGTCAATCCCACAATTCTGCATGTCCACGGCTACCGAAAATAGTACCAACATATGATACAAAATAGCCTAAACTCCTTCCCGGCCGTGGCGGTCTAATTGCGATGGAGGCGAAATTCAGGAAGCCCGTGTACTGTGCGATGTCAGTGCACGTTAAAGAACCCCAGGTGGTCGAAATTTCCGGAGCCCTTCACTACGGCGTCTCTCATAGCCTGAGTCGCTTTGGGACGTTAAACATCCATAAACTAAGCTAAACTTAAATAGCCTCAACGTTCGATCTTGTGAATTCAAGGAAAACAGGCATCTGGACGCTGCATTGGCTTCAAGGAAATAAAGGCACTTAGGAAAACATTCGGAAATAATAGAAGCTGATAAAGGAAGAATATTTTTTTTAAAATATGGGGGCTATTAGAGTTCCCTCATGTATTTCCCTCATTCCTGTTTATTAAACAAGAGAACTGTTGAACGCATCGGTAGTCCTGTGCGCATGTACCGGGACTAAAACAATCTTATTAGTCCAGTGAAATGGTCGTCCATCTTGAGGCAATGTTCTCTCAGGCACACGTACTGTATCCCTCGCGGCGAGATATTTTCCTTGAATCCTAACCTCCATTTGTTTCATGTGACCATTCTTTCCTGTCAGCTAATACGACTAATTCTGCACTGCCGCAAAGATATGAAGCGCATCAGGATGATTTATGTGTATGAAAATCAACTTTCGGTACGATATTCACCTAATGAACTGGCAAACTCCACAGTAAAGAAATTCACTATAAACAGCCCTCCGATTAATCGTTGTAGAAAGCTGTCCTAAGGAAATTTTTCGTTCTGCTCACAGGATGACAAAACTCAACCAGTATTTTGCTGCAACTTTATCACCTTCTGAACATAACAGCGCAACGGAAGCAACGAGAGCTTTTTTTTTCATGCTGCGTACGTAATAAGCGCCTGACAAGCCCGTTTCGGGTGTGAGCGCAGCTGCCATCACATATCTACTGTAATCAACTGTTACTGCGTTGTGGCGTCCTTCCTAAAAGCGGTTTCTTTGCATGCTTGTCTTCGAATTGTTTACGCGACGCACCACAAGTCGCGGAAAGTATAGACTCCAACCACTCGTGGCATATTTTATTACTGCAGCAACCAAAAAAGGGCACAGTGCAGGGTGTGTACACATTTGTTCACTACGTGTCTGAAGGTTTTATAGTATGCGAGACTGCTAAGAACTGGTGGATTGTCCCATGGCAAAATGTGAGAGCGAAAAAATTTAAACAAGGGCACGAGGGCTATACTTGAGTGGCGCGTAGAAGGCTTCACATGTCTTCTTAATTATCTTTCTCGGTTGCGCTGGTAGATTCAGTATGACTGCAGTACAAGCCACTTTTCCGTGTGCCCGTAGTCTGCTTGCTCATACCCCGTGGAAAGAAGTTACCGCTCATGCTTTCAGGTATAAGGCGCAACCTCCCCTTTTGCGCGATTGTTGCGTCGGCCGTCTCATCTCCTATTCTTTTCGCTAACATTTCTTCAACACTCTTCTGCCATCGCGTGGCACTGACTGGCCCAAAGCCAGCCAGAGCACAGGCCTGTTTATTTTTATTTTTATTTTTTCTTCACGCGCCGCAACAACAACAACAACCTAAGATGACATTATCCGTCACCAGCTCATTCCGGCGTTGCTGGTAATAAAAAACGAAAATCATTGAAGAGTTGGTGGGCTATGCCGGCCCATTCACGAGAAGAAGGCTACCTAAAGAAGCTATAAGCATTTGCAGCTGTGCTATCCAATACATTACACTGCAAGGCGTCTCAGTTTTTCTTTGAATATAGCTGTGAGATTAGAATACTTGGTGTCTGTTAACCTGATGACGTTAATGTTTTTCCTGTCACAACCTGCCCACCGGCAACAAACCACCATAGCAGGTGGAAGCTAAATTAATGATTAATTGTAAGAGGTTGCCCGCGACGAGCAATTTGGTTGCATAAGGCACACCAGTGGTAGCACCAGCCATCGAAGGGCGGTGGCGCATCCCTTAACCGCGGCACCATCTCGCAAAGTGTGGCTTTAGGACTCCCAGGGAATAATGAATGTAAACTTGGGAATTACCAATTTCGCGCATTTGAGCATTAACTCAGTAATGCTATCGGGTCATAGGCTTATTAAGGCGGAGCTTAATTGTCCCTTGCATTTTTTTCTGAACAATCCAATATATTAAATGTAGTTGCCGATATAAAACATCGCCCTTCTATAGTTTTCCTCTCAAGACGGTGAAGACGTTCGTCTTGAGCACAATTTGGCCTTGTAGTAATGGTGTGGGAAATACTGAGTGATGATCGCAAACAGTGAAAATCTGGGATCACTCTTTCTACTGTGCCATGTTCGCTGTCTTACTGCGCCTCTCTCTGCAACTCTATCCTCTTAGGCGAAGACAAGCGAAAATGATCAAACCAGGAGGCACAGTGGGTACCGTATCTCTAGATTCAGATGTAGATGGTATGCACTCAATCATCGTCAAATAAACAAGTGCACTTTGACGGGCTTTCGAAGCTTATTCTATCCGAAAAAAGCGTGATCGTTACAGGTACGGTCACTGTGCGCGCATTATATGGTTCATGGTGAGAAAAAAAGAGCGCACACTTTGAGAGAGAGCAAGGATGAAGAACGGGCAGGCAGAACACTTAACACGGCTACGCACAGTATGCTACCATACACGTGAGAAAGAGGATGAAGGGAGATACAGAAAGGGGAGAGGAAGGTAGATGACTTTTTCGCTTGCCCGTAGTGAATGACTAACAGCGTACACTGGGCACACGCTGTAAATTTACAGCCTTTAACTCCATCCTGAGCTTTTAAAGAACTTTAAAACCGCCTTCACAGGTGTCTTCTGCGATGACGCCTTAATCTAAGAACCCTAAATATTGGCGCTTCTAAGGGGACGACTCTCTGTGTGGCGGAACGTTGCAGCAAAGAGGAAAATAATAATAATAATTGGTTTTGGGGGGAAAGGAAATGGCGCAGTATCTGTCTCATATATCGTTGGACACCTGAACCGCGCCGTAAGGGAAGGGTAAAGGAGGGAGTGAAAGGAGAAAGGGAGAGGTGCCGTAGTGGAGGGCTCCGGAATAATTTCGACCACCTGGGGATCTTTAACGTCCACTGACATCGCACAGCACACGGGCGCCTTAGCGTTTTTCCTCCATAAAAACGCAGCCGCCGCGGTCGGGTTCGAACCCGGGAACTTCGGGTCAGTAGTCGAGCGCCCTAACCACTGAGCCACCGTGGCGGGGCTAAAAGAAAAGAGGAAAAGCTCACTCTGAAACCGAGTGCAATCACAAGGAAGACACCACCAGCGCTTGCGGTGTCTTCCTTCTTGTTCTTTGTGTTATGTCAAAGTATTCACTGTTTTTTCGTGATGAATAAACACCAACTTCACCAAACGTCTGCTTTACTGGATTATATAATTTTCTACCGGTTTAGATGTTAACCAGCATTCCTTTTAATTGGGTCGTTTGGGCAGGCGAGTGAAAATGACCGACGCCAAAAACTATGTTGAATAACCTGGATTAACAGGGAGCTTTTCTCACTGTGCCACGGGATTTCTATGACAAAGGAGCAACCCGAGAATAGTAGCGAAAGAAGAGTAAAATATCAATTTAAAATCACAAGTTTTCAGGACTAACCAACACAGCAACAAATGGCGACTTGGCTGCTCCACGCTTCGCTGTCGCCCCTGCTCTTATGGTGGCCCGCTGGTTCTGGATTGTTTTTACAAACAATGACTAACGGGCTGTTCTTGACTATCAAAATGTTGGCGGCAGTAAATCCGAAAAATGACTATCCACAGTTGCAGCTAAAGAAGCGTGTGCTCTCCACTTTTTTATGGCGCAGTTGGCAGATGAGAGTAGAAGCGAGGATGGGTGGTAAGCTTTGCAGTGATAGTTGCAATTACCTGGCACATGAATTAGGGACGACTTTGATGCTGCACTTTTTACAGCCACTGAAGTTGTCGCCAGCAGTGCTACACTACTGGATATAATTTCTATAAAATGAGGAATTTCCTGCTCTGCTGTGTGTCTGGTTGTGATTATGATGGTGATAAACAATTTTCTTCTTCTTATACAACAATAATCACCAAGTCAGAGTGAGCTTCTCAGTCCAGGGCTCCGCAGCAACTGCCGTCAGCCTGGCCCGGATTGCCATCATGCGCTGGTATGTGCTAGACAACCCGGCTTCCCCAACAGTGTGTGTGCGATGGGTTGCGGATGGACGAGCCCCGCGTGTTGTGATGACACACCAAGTTGGTATGGTATAAATATTAGCATTCATTACAGTGTGGGCTGGCTAGATGCACTTTCAGTAGTTATTCATGGTGATAGCTTAGTGTAGCGTATTTATTGGTTCGTGGCTGTCACCATAAGACGGGATTGCCTTCCATGAGACATTTTCGGGTGGTGGATGCAATTCCTACAAATCCGCTGTTTAGAGAAGAAAGGTTCAGAAGAGAAAAGAACCGCATTACCTAAGTGTTGAAGTCTGATACAAAAGGACTCTTTCAGTGTGTAGTGATTCATTGAGACCTAAGAAACGCTGCAAATAAGTAGTTTGGTAACAAAAACATTTTCAGAATAATTTTACTTTACATGTCCTAGAAATTTCGCGAAAACTCCTAACTTGGACCATTCCGTCGGGAATAAGGCTGGACAATACTTTTTTGGCAAATAAAAGAGATAAATAGCGCTACATCTCCAGGAGACTAAACATAGCTCTTTCACAAGTATCACCACGTGATGCAAAGACAAAAGGCAAGAGAGCATTTGGTCACCTCCATAACGTAGCTGCCTGAGGGTGTACGTGCCACATGATAATTGATTGCTGCTTGCATACGGGAGCGCCGAGTGTGATAATAGCACATGTTAGGCGAGAAAAAAATTAATATCCTGCGTTTCTATTGCAGCTATACGAGCAACTTAGCTAGCATTATTTCTTCTACAAGCCCAGCAGCCAGAATTTTGTGCGCTGCAGCGAAAGTCGCCAAGATATTTTGGAAATTTTTTTTTCCACGAGCTGTTGTTAATGACGACATACGACACTCTAGCCTGCATGTAACTGTAATAAGATTAAGTGTTGCCGTTAAATTTTACTGTACGAACTTCGAAGTATGATTTCTAGGTTAGCATTTGGAGCTCGCCACCACTGCCACATTCTAGGCAAGCGCAGCTTTCAATGGGAAATTTTTATTACGCAAATCTTTCCATTTCGTAAAGTAGCACTAAAACATTTAATATGTCTGCAGATCCCCCAAGTGGTTCAAGTGGTTATCGGTTATGCAAAAACGCACACTTTGGTTTTTCTCATAACACTGTGCGAGCGCAGGGCAGATGTTAAAGCAAGATTTTATGACGCATACAAAAGTTTATACCAATGCTACCTACGAGCTCATAACATAATAAATTATTCCACAGTTTCCTCCAAACTAAACGTGATGTCGTAGAAATATCAGCACAATACTACCCAGACAAAATACCGTTTTATTTTTCAAAGCTTCGACACAAGTAGTGCTGAAAATCGTCTGGAAAAGATTTCATTGCTCGCAGTCAGCATTTTTCAGTGCGTTAGTGCCCCTTTTCTTTTCACTTAAAAAGAATTCTCCGTCTCCTCTGTTTCTGTAGAAGAAATAATATTTTTTTTTTTAGTCCGTGGTAACTTCAGGTGTCGGAAGACATCGGCCAATGGCCGATGCTATGCTTCGAGCTAGAAGCGTTTAAAGACACGGTAGTTTGGCACGGCTTCCTCTTCCGTTAGCCTCTTTGTAGGCTAACGCCGCAGCCGAACAAGCCTCGTGTTTAAGTGCTGCGTGAAGGTATTGAGAAAGTTTCAGGTGTTGGCGTAAACAACTTAGTAGCACAACATGGCACTAGACTAATACGAGTTGGCGTTGAGAAGAAATCTACAGAAGCGCAGCACTGGACCATACGCCGCGCTCGCGCATGAGTAAATTGGTATTATGGATGACAAACTTGAAGACGCGCATAATTGACACCCTAGGTTAGCAAACACCCCAAACGCATTTTCAAATACGTGACGATGGTGTCCACTTGTAAATTCCTTGCTTTTGCACAATATTTCATGCTTAGCAATGATAACCCATGAGCCAATTTACTTTTTGAGCACAGAGCGTGTGTTGTACACGGTATAAATTATGCATATTGTAAATAAATATATTATGCTTTGGTGTTCGCGAATTTGAATTCAGTGTTTGACCTAACAAGGAACACTGCTACGGTTAGTGCATTTGCCGATCGCGGTATTCCGATAGAAAAACTTGCAGAAGGCTTAGAGTAAAGATACGCAAAATATTTTTAGAATTTTGTTTTAAATAGACAGCCTATTCACTAAGAGCTAGCAATGCATTGCAATTTTATAAAACTGAAGTCAAAGCTTCATATCGAATGCGTGGTTAAGGTTATCATTCTATTGAGGGAAACGAATCATTCACACAGAGAAGGAACTGCGGACTGCGGAAGAAAACTACCAATAGCTGATTAAACAAAAAAAAACGAGCATTTCACAAGTATCCTAAATGAAAGACAGACCATAAAATAATGTGAGGAAGTTCGGTAGTTCCAATATATAGTCAGGCTGCTACACAGCTTGGTGTTTCGACAACAATCTTCAGCACTATGTGAGCAGTGTATGCCGAAACCTTCTTAGGGCAGTTCCGTAAGCGTTTATCTCGCTTACATACTGCCACTACACGGTTACGCTACCTTAAGGCGCCACCGCAAGTCACCAAGTTAGTTCCAAAAGGTCCTCTAATGTGTCATTGACTGGGGAGCTTGATGTTAACATGAGAACGCAAACATCTTCGACAGAAATCCGTCTGGTTGGGTTATTGAGATAGTTGAGAGAAAACTGACGCCAACCAATATTACCCAACGTTTCGAGACCAACTCGTTCCCTTCTTCAGGGGTGACTAAAGTGTGCCAGCAGCAGCAGCGGGTTGCTGCCTTAACTCTCCTTTTGTTAGCACGTGGCGCAGTCCACTAACGTACGCGGAGGGGAGCGTTCCTGGAGTCCTATTCATCGCCTCCTTTGTGACCCGGAAGTGTCATGACTCCTAACGTCTCCTTTTGAACAGGTTTGGTTCCACGGCCAATACGCTCGCCTCCTCGAAGGCTATCCGGTGGTCGGCGCGCTCGCAGTGTTCGGCGAGGGGGTTGGATTCGGAATTCATTAGCCGTATGTCATTTTTGCTTTGCCTTATTCTTTGGTGGAGGTATGTCGTTTCACCGAAATATGAAGCTGGGCACTCTGAGCATAGGAGTTGAAGACGACACCCGGTTGTTTTTCTCTGGAGAGGCGATCTTTCGAACGTGGTAAGAAGCGGCTTATTGCCGGAACAGGTTTGTAAGCAACGTGGATTCTGTTTTCCGAGAATGCGTCCGAGTGCCTCGCTGGTTCCCTCACGTATGGAAGCACAACGCGCGCGCGCTTCGTTGTTTCATTGTTATCTGGTCCCCCTGTCCTCCGAGCTTGACGGCGACCAACGCGTTGAATAAAGCCGCGTGGGTAGCCATATTTCTGTGTGTCGGCGAGAGCGGTGGCTTCTGCTTTTTTCTCCAGTTCGGTGGAGCAGATTGACTTTGCTCTTCTCGGGAGAGAGGAGACGAAGGATCCCTATGGATAGTAGGATGGTTCAAATTAAAATTTAGGTACCGGCCGCTATGGGTTGGCTTCCTATAGACACCGAACTTTAGATCTGCCCCTTTTCTTCTTATGAATGGCAAAGTGTGGTTAACTTCTCGTTCCATTGTGAACTGAATCGAAGGCTCGACTGAGTGGGGTGTGAATGAAAATTTTTGATCTGAGATGCCTTCAGAATGCAGAAACAGTAGCCCATATAACGAATGAAAATTTTTGGGTTTTTCTTGGAACGACATCAGTTCTTTCTCTTCGATGGCCTCCATCGTCAGGTGGGCTGCAGTCACCAAGGTAGCGGCACCTATGGCAGTGCCCCTGGTCTGCTTATAAAATTCTCCTTTGAAGGAAAAAGCTGTGCTGCTTAGGCAAAACTCCAAAAGCCGGTAGAGTTCTTCTGGGTTCAGGCTCGCCTTTGCCCCTAGGAGAGCGTCCGCTTCGATGGCTTGCTTCGCTGCGGACATGGCAAAGGGCACAGGAACGCTGGTAAACAGCGAGACCACGTCGACGGAAGCCATGCACTCGTTCGCTTCCAGTTGTAAGTCGGAAAGACGTTCGACGAAGTGGCTGGAGTTGCGCATGTGCGTCGATGAGTGTCCTGTCAGGGACGATAGGACACAGTGGAGTTAGGCCGAGAGTGCCTTAAGCGGTGAGGTGGTGAAGTCGACGATGAGGCGCAGCGGAGTGCCAGGTTTATGAATTTTTGGCTGTCCGTAATAGTCCGGTGATGAGCCGTTCCATCAGATAAAGCGTAAGAAGAGGAGTTTTGATTCCGGGTGGTGCTTGAAGGTGGATGCTAAAAGTTTATTCATTGTGGGCTGGAGTTGCGAGGTTGGATCCTTTCTTAATTTTTCGTAAGTTGCGCCGTCGAGGAGTATTTTGACATTTCGTTGGTAATCCTGTCGGTCGAGTATCGCCGCCACACTTCCTTTGTCTGCCGGGAGGATGACGATGTTTTTGTCGATCCGAGGTCTCGGAGAGCTGACATTTCTCCTTTCGAAAGGTTCTGCGGCTGGTGGCTGGGAGTCTTCGCCAGAACCCCAATAGCTTTTAACCGAACTTCAACATGCTTGATACCGTTCTCCACAGCTGCCACTAGTTGCGCGAGATATGGCCTCGCTAACGTGGTGTTGAACCCGTTGCCTTTCGCCAAGGCCCAAGTTTTCTTTGCAGAAGCGATCTTGATGATAGGGGGTGATAAAGTTGGGGTTGTCCCCAGGCGGTCTACTTGTCTCGTCTTTCTGCTTTCGCAACTTTCAGAGTTTTGCTGCGTGAGATGACTTCTGTTTCTCTCTGTGCTGGAGGAAACACTTTCAGCGAATGCCTTCAGTGAGTCGAACACATCGCGAGTCGAAGTTCAAGTTGTCAGCGCAAGAAGAACAGGTCCAGCTCCCTCCGCCTCAGGATGTCATTGCACTCATGTATCCTTTCGTGCACCAGTCGTCTTTCATCCTGGGATACAATCTTCTTGCCTTCCGGAGTGTGGAATAGGCGCTTGAGTGAAGGCTTTGTGGAACAAGTTGCATCTCTCGGCCGGTCTTGGTAAAATCCAGGAGGGCCACAGTGCGGGACCAGGTGACAAAGCGCTTGGCCAACTGTGCTGTCTGCTGGCCGAAGTCAAGGCGTAATGGTTTGAATGAAAACATCTTCGACGAAAGTCCGTCTGGTTGGGTTCTTGAGATTGTTGAGAGAAAACTGACGCCAAAAAAATATTTTTAACTTTACCCAACGTTTTGGGACCAACTCGGTCCCTTCTTCAGGGGTGACTAAAGTGTGCCAGCAGCAGCAGCGGGTTGCTGCCTTCGCTCTCGCTTTTTTAGCACTTGGCGCAGTCCACTAACGTACGCGGAGGGGAGCATTCCTGGAGTCTTATTCATCGCCTCCATTGTGAGCCGGATATGCCATGATTCCACATGTCTCCTTTTCAACAGGTTTGGTTTCACAACCAAGACGCTCACCTCCTCAAAGGCTATCCGGTGGTCGGCGCGCTCGCAGTGTGCGGCGACGGGGTTGGATTCTGAATTCATTAGCCGGATGACATATTTGTGTTGCCTCATTCTTTGATAGAGGTTTTTTGTTTCGCCGATGTACGAAGCCAGGCACTCTGAGAATAGGATTTTGTAGACGACACCCGGTTGTTTTTCTCTGGGTTCGCGGTCTTTCGGTTGGGTAAAGTTAAAAATATTCGTTGGCGTCAGTGTTCTCTCAACTGTCTCATGAGAAGCTTTCACAACGGCAGTAAATGTCGAATATGCAAGTGGTGATTGTAATTACTTTATTATGCAAGACAATCCAAGGCACATATACCCCCTGGTTCTCCATATGAGCCCACTGACAGTCTAAGCGTTCAGGTTGTATTGGTTCATGACACATGTGTACCAACTGACGGCGATCTTCTGCCTGGCCATATGCTCTGACCTTCGTGAGATCTTCCAGTCCGCCAAGGTTCTGAGAGGCATCGGCCCGGCTGGGGAGGGGATGCCAAGCAGGATACGAGAACATGGCTAAGGGTGCCGTTAGGGTTGGAGCATAAGGTCATATGGGGCTACTGGCATAAATCAGGAAATAGGCTGCTGCAGGCAGCGCGCGCGCCTGCACGCGACGCCAGATTGACTGTACACTGGTAGTGAGGAATATGTGTGGTGGAGGGCAGATGAGGCACTCAGCTCGGGAGTATGCCGTGAGCTCAGGAAACAAGTGCATAGGATCCTTCGATAAAATCTCCACGAGGTCTTCTTGTGCCCGCTTTTTAGACCCTTGGGCTAAGAAATCGGCGGCCTCGTGTCCACGATTTCCCGGTTGATTTTCCAGATGAACACAGCGCGTGGGGGAATTGGGAGGTGGAGATGTGCAGCAGGCGTTGTGTGGGGAACAGGCGCTGCCCCTGGCAAAATTTATAGTGGCTGTTTTTGGTTCACTAATAATGTAACGGGCGTTTCTGTAACCGCTAAAGCAAAAGCTAAATCGGTCTCCTGGGCTTCCTCAGATGAGGTGCCTGAAGGAAGCTAAGAAGTTAGGCGGGTAATGTGGGGGACGTCGGCAACCGCAGTGGTTCCGTGCTGACCGCAGGCTGCATACACTGAAGTGGAATCGGGCTGACCTTCGTGTGATTTGTGTAGCGCAGGCACGCGCACCTTCCTGCCACCTTGGAAACCGGGGGGGGGGGGGATGTTCCTTGTAATGATCTGACACAGACAGAAGTGTAACTATTGGTTGGGAGTGTTCTTAGTGGTGTTTTATTCGCAGTGATAGTGATGCCTAGCTGATTGTGTATGTGTTATGAAACTGCAGCACGGTATAAGTACTTCTGATTGTTGGAAGCGTCAAATTTTAGAGTAACCGGGTCAGCAGATAGGGCTGCAATGAGCTACGCCTGTTGTGAGAGTGTAACGGCCGTTCAAAAGGCACCGAATTTCTCGGCGCATGATATACTTCAGAGTACCAACTACGATTTACTGTTAAAAAATCTCTGGTTCTACCGTTTCTTAATAGAACACAAAATTTGCTGATTTGGCTCGTTAGCGGCAGATTTCTCTTCCGAACGGCCAAACTCCGCATTGCACTCTTATCTACCTAATGGGAGAGTTGAACCGAATATGCTGCCGTGGCGAGAAATGTCCTCACCCTGAATGCGGATGCGAAGCCAGCGGGCATCGAAGAACCCTATGGCTAGCATCCGAGCTGAACATCACCTGCCACTCTGACAGCGGAGTAACTGACAACCAGTTACGCGAAGTTTTAAGATGAGAACGACACCCAAGTCAGGAACGTGCGCCTAACATATGCACTCTATAAAGGCTAACCATTTACCGTACTTCATCTAGGAATTCTGTTGTCCGCTGAAACTCGTCAAAAGAGGAAAATTCATTCCTCTACAGTCACCAGTTCCACATGTGGCCTCTTTCTGCAGGTAACACGAGTGATTGCGGTTCTTCTTTATCCGATTTTATAAGTCTCTACAGATATATCGTCATTTGTGATCTGTATCTCTCACGAACCATGTGCATACGTTCTTTAAGGTAATGCATATAAAGAGATCCTCTGAGTTGGTGAAATGAAAAGGTCTGCTGCAGCAAATGTTCTAAACAGCTACAATTATGCGAAGACGAGACAAGTGTCCCTTCGAAATATCGTAGTTTATGCCATGCAATTACAGTTGCAGCGCTAAGCTGTACTATATGAACTTCAACGTGCCGATCCCGGGTTTTTAAGTCTGTTTCAAAGCTCCTACCGGTCTGACAAAAACCTCGTCGCACAAACGACGAAAGCTTTGACACAAGATAAAGACTTCCGAATAAATTGAAAAATTGCCAGAAACCATTATTTCAGAGTATCATTATAGTTGGTTCATAAATTTATGGTACTATGTTGTTAAGGTTCAACGCAAGCTTCAGTCAAACTAGTCTTGACCACTGACCGCTGTGAAACCGCAACCACTGCAGATTACTTACGCCATGAAATTGCTTCCGAAGGAACAACTTCTGAGGGCACAACTATTGTTTCTTGGTTTTCTCAGCCGTTCGAACGATAATGGCTCCGTACTCAGCGAATGACCGTGCGATATGATTTCGAGATTTCACCGCAAACTGTCGGTTTCAGTGATAATCAGTGAAACAAAAACCAGTACCGTTCCTCATATGATATTGAGACCATATATACACAAAGCCTCCAGCGTTCACATATTTCACAGCGATATTTTACGGCTTACGCTTGTGAAAGAATGCCGCATAATCCATCACAGAATGAGATTTCTGTCGGTCGAAAGACAGCGTAGACTACCTTCTGATTTGCTTTAGCTCCACGCCCTCAAGACAACGTTGAAAAAAAAAATTCGCTCGAAGTGGTTTGATTTTAGGAGAACTCTATAGGCGCAAATTGAAGAACCTGAGAGGTTGCCCATCTTAATTCCACAGCGCGTTCATAATCATAGGAAGAGACATAAGAACGCAGTTACGGTACGATGCTACAGACTTAATGGCTCCGGTCAGCGGTGCATTGTGTTCGAAATCCCGCATGGAGCCATGTCGCTGCGCTCCGTCTTTCTGGCGGGGAGAGCGAAACCAATCATTTCACGTAGCTGATGGCAACGACAGACTTTGCCGCCTTGGGAGCTCCGCTTACGAGGAGAACGCGGATGGCGGGTGGATAAGGTCGCCACACAGTCGTACACGCGTGACGTGGTTTCCTCGACAAGGCGACGTAGGCCGGTTGACACCGGCTTTTCCGCTCAAGGAAGCCTTGAAGTTGTAATAAAATATTTTGTTTTGCCTTTTCATCCTAGTTGTGTTTTCTGTGTTTTAGCGGACGTTTGTACACTGTTCTATTTCGTACACATGACATCACATAACGCAAAATTTTGCTCTGAAGAAAATTGCGCTCTGTGCTCGAGTAATGATCCCGTAGGCGGATTTTTCGTGCGGCGGTACCTTGTTTCGCTAAAGTTTATAAATAGAAAGATTGCATCCTCAACTGCAGAGGATGTGTACAGTGCTGTGGCTTCAAGGAGTGTGGCCCTCCTTGAGAAAGAGGTGATTTAATTTCCTCGATCCGTAAGCTATTCATTCTATCAAAACTGATGAATGCGAGCGTGACGGGATTGTTTCGCGAACGCTCGTTTGACGCTCCTCAATGACTAAGCGGCAAGATACAGAGGACGCCCAGGCCACATACAATAGTTACTGTTTTTTTAAAGTCGATCATCAACTGGTCCTTTCTTCCGGTTCCCGGACTTAACAGCCGCCGCGCGCACATTCGGCAGGAGCAGCGCTGTCAACATCGTCGTAGCATCTCCTAAGATTACCAACGACCTGTGGCACTCGTTTTATTCAAGCAGAGAACATGTCGGCAGGCGAGGCAAAGATTTATCAAGATTTTGACAAGCTGCTGTTGCTTCCTTTCTCAACCAAGACAATTTACACGTCATCGCTTGGTCGGTTATTCAAGAAAGAAACTCAAACTTGAAAATTGGAAAGGGGAAGAAGTGCTATAGGTCGGCAGCTCCTGCAGATGCAGCCTATTATGCGCGCATGACAACACACACTGAAATGAATAAGGGGACGTCACTAGCCCGCTCTATATAAATCAGGCCGTCTCGGAATAATCTCTTTTGATGGAAATACAGAGCGACAGCCTCGCTTCTGCGGTGGCGTGAAATTCGATCCAAAAGCTTGGAAGGCGAGTGTACTAAATCAGCTCAGAAACTCTGTGCTGCTCGTGGCGTGCCAATGCGAGACACGGAGGCTGAAGCCTACTACAATTTTCAAATGGCCTTCCACACCAGTTCACGAAATATTATGTGACAATTCTCGCATAGCCCGAAGCATGATCGTTCTTAAGAAAATGCTAAAAGAGTAGTGATGCCCATAGGTCTTTAAACAAAACCGGTTATCCAAATCACTTGGAATGAGAAGCTTTTCAATGTTTTCAAACGCCTTCATGGGAAATGAAATGCCCAAAAAAGTAGCCTTACTGGATATTTATTTGGACGAAGCACGTAAGAATTTTCGTGTCTCAGTCAATGCCTTGCCGGCCATTTAGTTTGCCTGTACTGTTCTCTTCTTTTAAGTTATTAAAACATAATTCTGACAACATCTACATTTATTGAATGCAACGCCCTCCTGCCATCTGAATTAAAATCGCTGATCAGATTATAAAGGCAACTGTATTACCCTTCTACGAGAAGACACGCCCAATTCAAAACGAAGGTGAATTCGCGCTTCTGTTCCGGAGCACCGGCATTTACTGCGATGAAGCTTACAGATACAAAAATATATATAAAATCAGTCTGCATGATTAGGAGTGCTACGCTCGCATTGAGCCGGATTGACAAGGGAGCCGTGGTTTCTGCTCGACAACAATCCCCCTGAACCTGAGCAATACTTCCACGAGAAGCACACTTTGCCGACTACTACGCATGTATATAGCGCTATTTGTCCGCCGGGGTTTGTTTATTTTGAGTTGTCGCAATTTTATTGAGAAAAAAACTTACTCATGTTGAAGTCGCATGGATTTTATTCTTGCTGGCATTAAAACCATTCACATCATTAGGCCAAAAATTTTGGCTAACAACTCCATTTTTTTAATGGTTTTACAAGTAAACGTTTCTCTTTTAGACCTTTATCGTCAGCGCCTAGTTACACACAACCCTAAGCATACACACGGTGATTAGTGATGACGTCAGGACAGCTCTGTCCATTGAATATAGTCATTGTATTACTTGCAAAGGAGGACTATGGATTTACTTTAGTGTTATGGATGCCACTCATCTTGCATATTTCTGTCATAATGTTGGTCAGCAAGCACAGCAGAGGAAAATCCTTCTGAAAACAAGAGGGGTGAAGCTTTTTACTCAATATTCGATCAGCTGATTAAGGGCGTACATGACGCTCATTTTCCAACACATGATACCAAAAATCAATAAAAGTATGATAATGCTGAATGGCGGAGGCTTTCAAAACTATCAAAAACAAAAATGCACTGTTCGTCAATGTTTCAATAATTAGAAGCACTAAAACGAAAGTGATCGTTATCTACGCGAAATCAAGACTGGTTCTATGGAAGTTGAGGATTAAGGTCAATAGTGCGCAGGTAGATTTTTAAATGCCAAAGGTGATTTTCACAAAAACAGCGTTTTGAGACCGGCACACTAACTTTATGCCGTCGAGACTTCCGCCCGTAGTTGGTGTTCTGCTCAGACAAGAGTACTTCCTACCAAGGAATGTTATAATGTCTCTATGCAAATCTCTCTTTTATTTCCCGAACTATATTAGGTTATACTCGTGCAGGGTACGACCACGCAGTCTAGTGTGCAGAAACCTAGCGGACTACACAAAACGATGGTTACAAGTATTGCATACACTGCATCTTTCTCGAGTTCCACTCTGAAACCTAAGATTCAAAAATTGGTTTAATATTATAAGATGAAAATATATATTTGCAATCAATGTCTCGCATAAATCACAGGGCGTCTTACGAAGAGCATGCGATGTGGTGGACACCTCTTCCTATATAAGAAGTAATTTATGAATATTCCTTTAGTATGTTGTCCAACATTCAAGCATGCAATAACTAGGATGCGGAATGAATAAAGCGTTGTACAACAGAACGTTCATTCTTGCTAGAATCGTGCAGCTAAGTCGCGAAAGTGTACCAGAAGTGTTCGTGACCATTTACTCAGACGGTTCACAGTAGCATCCTACGTTAAATACTTCTTAACAATGATTCCCAATGTTACTCTTTCTTTAAAACTGCCTACCCATGACATCGACCATGTAGGTTAAAGTCAACGGGCTTTTGTGATGGTGTATATTAAATGCCTTTCGCTTTTTCTGCGTTTATTTCTAGAGATTTTCGTACTCCATTCGGACAACAGAGCGAGCGTACAATTGGCTACAAGCCCAAGTTTCATATAATAATTTGACTGGAGAAAGATGCCCGTATCATCCACGTAAATTATGAAATTTTCGCTGTGTATTATGTTAATTGTATCATCTAGACACACGTTCAATAAAAACTGTTTTAGGATACTAGCATCTCGTACTCCCGCATTTGTCAGGAAAGATTAATGTTCTTTTCAAATATGAATGTTCTTTTCAGCCCTGTTTCCGCTGCTTAAGACATGATTGCAAAAGTGAACAGTAGTTCACGCACTTGTCTAGAGCGCTTGAGCGGCGCACCCTCTTGTGCATTTATTGCAGTAGCCCCTGCCTGGCGGGCCCAGTACATATTTTAAAGACATGAGTAGTTAAACACTATCCTCGAGAACTACGCTTTCACAATAAAGCCAGTATTCGAGCTCCAAGCTATTCGTCCTTGAAGGTATTGGTGAGCGCTACCAAAATACGGAAAGGGACGAACACACAAGACAAGCGCTTTCTAACAACTGTTTATTATCTGAAGGAGCATGCCTATATACACATATTAACGTCAAGTCATACACAGAAGAGGGAAGAGCACACGACGCTGACAAGAGCGATATGAAGGAAAATATATAATAATAAAATATCAACACGTGCGTTTACAACCGCCGAAGATTGCTATTCCTGAGGTAGTTTAATTCCGTTCTCCCTAGCATCACCGAAGGGGAGCTGATGCATTGGTTATCTGGAGCAACGTGCATAGCGAAAGCTTCGATAATTTCGCGTTGCCGTCTGTTTCTGGCCCGACCTATTTATTACCTTGGTGTTGTTTAGCATCGGGGAGCATTTGCAGTGTGCGCAATGTGGTGCAAGGTTTCCTGATTTCGCTACTTGCTCGCATAATCTTTCGTGCTCTCTGAGCCTCTTGTTCAGGCATCTATCCGTTTGCCCTACGTAGGTTCGTTGACAGCTAAGTGGAATGCTGTAAATGACGTTTTCGTCACACTCTCGATAGGTGATGTCGTGTTTGACGTTACGCCCAGGTTTCTTTTTGTGGTCTTCATTCTTGTTGACCTTTTTGCACATTCCAATGAGCTTATTGGGAGCTGAAAAAACCACCTCAACTCCGTACTTGTTCGCTGTCTTCCTTATTCTGTGGGAGATGTTGTGATTGTATGGCATCACAACGGAGCGTCCTGCATAGCTCGGTTTTTTATTCTGATCGGACCCAGTAACTTCCTAAGTGAGCATTCTGCAATGCCGCCAAGTAACTGCTCAGGATAGCCACAAGCCCTCAATCGGGAAACCTGTTCAATAATGCTGTGACTAATCGAGTGGGGGCATGATTTTTTTATTGCTAGTTTTAGGCAAAACGTTGCTACAGCTCGTTTAACAATTTTAGAATGACCACAATCAAATCGCAACAGTAGTTTTTCTGCCCTGGGCTTATAAGCCCAGCAAGTGTGGTTGTCGCTGCAAGTCACCAGCAGGTCTAGAAATCTAATCTGGCTGCTCTGTGGGGTTTCAGATTTGAACTCAAGGCCAGAAAAACACTCTTCCATTCATTAAGAATACCTTCCACGTTTATGGAGTCGGTTAGGCTGTTGGGAAGGCAAAGCAGATAATCATCAACGTACCTAAAGCAATTTAAAATATTGTGCGTATTTAGTATGCTCGATATCTTCCGATTGCCTTGTGCCAAAAAAATGTCTGACAGCAGAGGTGCCAAACAAGATCCAATACTTATGCCTCCTTTTTGCAGAAACAATCGCCTTCAAATTCCACGTACAAAGAGCACAGGTAGCATTCAACCAATTCAAGAAAGCATTAACATTCATTCCACACTGGTTTTGAAACGTAAGATCATTGCATTCTTCTACAGCTTTCAAGGCGGCGCTCCGTGGAATGCTATAATAAATGTCAACCACGTCAATTGAAAGGCACACCACCGGGGGGCTTGATCTTAAAATATATACGATTTCCTCAGAACCTTTTACCATGAATGGGTCCCGAATCGGAGGGATCGAAAGATGGGCTCTTAAATATTGAGACAAGCAGCGTTGCCATGTCCCTCGGTTTTCAACAATGACCCTGAAAGGCATTGAAAGGCACAAGGGACAAAAATTTGCACTTCAACCGAAGCCCGGGCCGGCTGAGAACCTCGCGAGGATTCATGAAATAGCAGACAGATTGCCCGGCAAGGAAAGAGCCGCATGCATTATTGAAGCAGTGTGAACCATCAGACAGGTTAACCAGCTGAAGCCACGAGACAACACGACAAAGGATACTATCACCTTTCTGACAGAAAACAGCCTCTGCCTGATGACATCGGACAAGACAGGTCGGTTCGTGGTCATTGACAGAGGCGTGTATCGAAGTAAGGCTTTGGAAGGACTAAGAAAGAACTTCGATCCCGCCAAAATCAGCAAAAGGAATTTCGTCAAACTTCGGAGCAGTGTGGCTTTGAAATGCGGCTCCACCGGAAATGAAAAGCTGCAGAAACAGATCACAGATTGCCAGGCGACCTGTCTCAAGCCTTTCTTCACAATCAAGTCGCACAAAGAAGGAATGCCTTTCAGGGTCATTGTTGAAGACCAAGGGACCTGGCAACGCTGCTTGTCTCAATTTTTAAGAGCCCATCTTTAGATCCTTCTGATTCGGGACCCATTCATGGTTAAAGGGTCTGAGGAAATCGTAAATTTTTTAAGATCATGTCCCCCGGTGGTGTGCCTTTCAATTGACGTGGTTGACATGTATTATAGCATTCCACGGAGCGCCGGCTTGAAAGCTGTAGAAGAATGCAATGAACACTTCGGAACTCTTAGGTTTCAAAACCAGTGTGGAATGAATGTTGACTGCTTTCTTGAATTGGTTGAATGCTACCTGTGCTCTTTGTACGTGGAATTTGAAGGTGAATTGTTTCTGCTAAAAGGAGGCATAAGTATTGGATCTTGTTTGGCACCTGTGCTGTCCGACATTTTTTTGGCACAGGGCAATCGGAATATATCGAGCATACTAAATACGCACAATATTTTAGCTTGCTTTAGGTACGTTGATGATTACCTGCTTTGCCTTCCCAACAGCCTAACCGATTCCATAAACGTGGAAGGTTTTCTTAATGAATGGAAGAGTGTTTTTTCTGGCCGTGAGTTCACACCTGAAACCCCACAGGGCAGCCAGATTAGATTCCTAGACCTGCTGGTGACTTGCAGTGACAACCACACTTGCTGGGCTTATAAGCCCAGGGCAGAAAAACCACTGTTGCGATTTGATTCTGGTCATTCTAAAATTGTTAAACGAGCTGTAGCAACTTCTTGCCTAAACTAGCTATAAAAAAATCATGCCCCCACTCGATTAGTCACGGCATTGCTGAACAGGTTTCCCGATTGAGGGCCTGTGGCTATCCTGAGCAGTTACTTGGAGGCATTGCAGAATGCTTACTAAGGGAAGTTACTGGGTCCGATAAGAATAAAAAACCGAGCTATGAAGAACGCCCCGTTGTGATGCCATATATTCACATCTCTCACAGAATAAGGGAGACAGCGAACAAGTACGGAGTTGAGGTGGTTTTTTCAGCTTCCAATAAGCTCATTGGAATGTGCAAAAAGGTCAACGAGAATGAAGACCACAAAAAGAAACCTGGGTGTAACGTCAAACACGACATCACCTATCGAGAGTGTGACGAAAACGTCATTTACAGCATTCCACTTAGCTGCCAACGAACCTACGTAGGGCAAACGGGTAGACGCCTGAACCAAGAGGCTCAGAGAGCACGAAAGATTATGCGAGCAAGTAGCGAAATCAAGAAACCTTGCACCACATTGCGCACACTGCAAATGCACCCCGATGCTAAACAACACCAACGTAATAGGTGGGGCCAAAAACAGACGGGAACGCGAAATTATCGAAGCTTTCGCTATGCACGTTGCTCCAGATAACCAATGCATCAGCTCCCCTTCGGTGATGCTAGGGAGAATCGAATTAAACTACCTCAGGAATAGCAATCTTCGGCGGTTGTAAACGCACGTGTTGATATTTTATTATTATATATTTTCCTTCATATCGCTTTTGTCAGCGTCGTGTGCTCTTCCCTCTTCTGTGTATGACTTGACGTTAATATGTGTATATAGGCAAGCTCCTTCAGATAATAAACAGTTGTTAGAATGCGCTTGTCTTGTGTGTTCGTCCCTTTCCGTATTTTGGTAGCGCTCACCAATACCTTCAAGGATGCATTTCCAACTAGCCCCAGTTGCAGCTCTTTGAAGCTATTCGTAAACAGACAAAAGTGCACTCCCCGGTGTACCGTTGGAACTCTCTTGACAGATCTGTGGACGACTGTAAGAGGGACACCGCCGAAGCATCAGTGCCGTAGTTTAACGAATAATGCGAACTCATTCAATAAATCTGCAAACAAACGTAACGTAATTTCTGCTTTTGGAGCCCAATCAAATTATTGTTTTTTAAAGCAGAGCTCATTCAGTTTACATTTCTTTAAGGAAGCTGGACTACTGTCATTATATAATAGAATATTTTTGCAGATGGCCTTAGTTCGCTTAAAAATTATATTTTTTGTAAACGCCATCGTTTGAATACGTGATACTCAAAAATTGTGCCTTTGCAACCGATACAACAATACTCTCATTTTAGCCAAGCCGTACCTATTACACAAAATGTATCGAAATATAGTAACGTGTATTTTTCATACTCGCAATTCCTGGTTCCTACTAGGGCTCTGTCCCATGGTTTCATTTTATGTCTGGGTGTTATTGGCCCGTATTTGTAAACATCAATGTCCACAAAGTATCCAAACCTTCTCCCCTGTTATAACTGAACGCTTTCCAAAGAGGAGCATGGTGATAGGAATATAATTGCAAAATTCTTCAAAAAGCTACCTTTTGGTCAGTCACAAACTTATTTCTCAGTTCAGGAAATACGGAGTTGAAGGAACAACATTAGCGCTCACCAGCGTACCACAGGGCAGAAATACTCAGCTGCTTTTTTTTGTACAGGGTGTCTCACATACCACCTTGCACAAACTTAAAAAATCGGCTTTTTTATTAAATTACCGTTGTCTCCGTTATTGTATTGTGAGCGCTGCAATAAATCACAATAAAACTAACACGGACTAACTAGCAGACTGCTTAACATATATTGATTACTTAACTTTAAATATTAGCCTTGGGCTCCTTAGTCATAGAGTATCGTGTAGCCCAACATAACTAATATCCATATCATGTTTTAGAATTTCGAAAACGCGGTTTCCCTTGGTGGTGTGGCCCAAGACCTTTTACCTCTTTCGGCAAGTCACGTGCATTGTAGAGGTTGCTTTGCCTGCAAGTTTGTCGCAAGGTCATGTATTTTGGCGCCATGTAGCGAAAATTCACTCGGCCACAGCGGGGAGGGTAACCGCCTATTAGAAGTTCTAAAAACTAGTGTGAGTTTTAGACGCCTGTACACCTGCCGAAAGCACGTCTGGTCCGTTTTTTGATGTGCTACACCGCTGACAGTAATATTTCGAAAAGCTCGCTGTTTTAGGTGAAACTTTATTTTTAAATTGTCTAATGTCATCGGTGAAACATACTGTATGTGTGAACAGAGTGTTGCATTCTGCTAATCTGTGGTTAAAGAAGAGTAAATTTAGCAATCAAAAGTTTTCTGCGTTGCGTAAAACGTAATGTTTTATGAAATATTTGAATAAATAAAACAATTTTCATTATATCCTAACGAAAGCACCAATCGGAAAGTAGTAATATCTATAGGCAAAAGGTTTGACTTGGTTCATGGGGTTTTAAAATCCCAAAGCGACTCAAGCTATGAGAGACGCCATAGCGAAGAGCTCCGGAAAATTCGACCACCTGGGATTTCTTAACGTGCACTGGCATCGCAAAGTACGCGGACGTCTATAATTTCGCCTCCATCGAAATTCGACCGCCGCGGCCGGAATCGAACCCGCGTCTTTCGGGCCAGCAGCCGAGCGCCATAGCCACTCAGCCACCGCAGCGGCAATAGGCAAAAGGAACCCACTGTCGTGTTTGAAAAAGAGTAGCAATTATAATAAATACGGTACTGCACCTTGAATATAAAGCGTCATCACCAGTTAGGTTTTTCACAAACGGTACATCAATCACAAGTCACACGCAACTGGCACTCTGTATTTAATTGGTTTATCTCATTGTGCTCTATTCCTGCGCTGTCTGGAGCTGTGGTGTTCTCAAAAACCTGTCTGAACTTCATCTTCCATGAAAGCGGCAGTTCGATGTGAAAGAAACGTTACCTTACTCTAACACCAGTGCAGTAAAATATGCTAATCTTTCCGTGATTTATTTTATAACTGGGTGTCCAATTTACGCCATAACCTTGCTTAAAACCAATAAGGATGTCGTAATCTCTCTTGAAGGTACAGCAACACATTTTAGATCGACTGCCACGATCTGGTAAAAAATAGCGCTCTTCTCCACCCCGGCCACTTACAATACACACTCTCTACATAAAACTTATTTAATTTGGTAAACAAGTTCACGATGTACTATTTTCACCCATCCAGACCATGTTACAAGTATATTAGCAATTTCTGTCAACAGAATATACTCCGGTAGTTCATGTTGCTGTATATTAGAAGTAGTGCTGGTATGGTAACACAATGTTGTATTTCTTCCTGTTTCTGCTAGATTTCTATGTACTGATCTATATGCGATCGTTCAGTTGCATTCGATTTTTTTCTTTCACTGCTTTTCTTGCTTACCAGCACCCATTTCAATCTGTTTCTACCGCTTTTGGCGCGGGATCTTTTTCTACAGTAAACAAAAACAGAAACTGAACCAATACCAGGCTGCGAAGTTTCATTTTTAAGGAAACTGTTCTGACAGGAGGGCGTGAAAACATCGGTATAAAAATTTTTGCAAAGTTTTTTTTTTTTCGACAGAGAGCTGTGACGGGGTATGCGTGTTTATAACGCGACTGAGCACTGGGCTGGAATTTTACTCCGCACTTCTCTGTCATATATGCGACCATCTGTGATATTGGTATGACAGCTAATATTGCTTCCACGCGCATTGTGCTCTAAGTAAGGCATTTGGGCCGAACAGAGTATGTGCACAAAGGGGCCGATGCTTTCTATTGTGTTAAAATTTTCGGTGAGCTTATCTCTCATTGGTAGGGTTATTGTTCAAGACAGTCGGGCAAGCTGTTCGTTATTTTAAAGAAAACTCTCCAGAATTGATAATCGCAGTTAGCATCGACAATGGCTAGAGCCGCCGCTTGTATATTAATGCGTTAAATGACTGCTGCAGTGAGTGTTTTTTTATTTTGAGTTCATGTGCCAAATATCAACGCCAGAACAAGAGAGATGCCATCGCCATTCTGTTTCGCCCGTGTAGAAGATAAGGTTGGAATTCTTATGCCAAACTTGAAGCAAAAAAAATGTGCCAAAGCCTAGCATCAGAGGTGTCTTCATTGCATTATGTTGGTTTTGAAGCTTGCATCAAGAGTCCTTCGTTTACCTCTTCCGAGGCTAAAGACCTCTGAGAGAAAACTGCATTCTGCAAGTTGAAATTCCGGCTAAACACGCAACGATTAAAGGCTAATGTTAGACATTGCGGACAAAATTATGGCCGAATGGAAGCTGCTGCTTGGAAGACCTTAGCAGGCAAGTCAGGAGGATATATCGTGCGGTTTTTGCTTAAGAGGACACAACGGTGAATGGTAAAAGCTATTATACTGAGGGAGTTCAGGAGGAGGAAGTTGAGGATAGTGTTGGATCTGCTACTACCGACAAGCAAGCAAGCCCTGGATGAATTGTGCAATGCTTTGGTATGTATGCCTCTACTCTGCACCCAGCGACTCTGCAGAAAAAGGTAAACTGGGGCAGCAGTGATCCATCGTGCCGCTCTGTTCCCCGAATTCTCTAAAAGAGGGAATTGCCTGCCAGTGCAGTTACTAGTACCAAAGTGACCTCTTTCTGAGCAAAATACGAGTGATTCCGGGCGTACTTTCTCCTGTTCTATAAGGCGGTCGGAATATATGGTCACCTCTGACCTGCTTCTCTTGCAAATTACTTCTATAGCTTCTAGAGAATGTAAAAAGATCCTCTAAGTGGCGGTAATGAAGGGGATCTACACTAGCAAAGGTTGTCAGTAGCGACATTAGGATGAGGCATTCACTTGTGGCCACAAGTTCTAGATTGCACTGTCTTCGATCTACCTCTACTTACGCAGAACAATTAGAGCTTTACCGCTGAATGTAAAGCTTCTATGGCTTTCAACGAGACATTTTCGTTCTTTTTGTATCTGTTTTAAAAGCGCCGACCATCTGGGAACAAAATCTTCAAATAACGGATCGAAGCTTTGATAGAAGATAAAAACTTCACACACAATGCAGCGAACTAGTACAAAGACTATTTCATAAACCAGTGCAACTTCGTTGTGAATACTTGACGTATACTTCATTCAAGCTACATTCCACCTTTATGCGGTGAACTGCGCAAAGAGACACCGGTGGCACCGCTGTCAAATAGCGAACCTTTCACATCCGTTACGCTAAGCAATTGCAGGCGAAGAATGTTCTGCTGGGGAGTGCTGTTGTTGATATTGATTCATGATTTACTCAGCTGTTTACCAGCAATGCCGCTGTGATCTGTGAATCACTCGCCGGTTGGATTTCAGGAGATCTCCCAAAAATGGAGCCTGGGCGAAGCAGCAACACCCGAAGCAGACAGTACAAAGGCAATAAAATACAAACCCAGTCTTCCCACATCATGCAAATATAGTGTGCAGTGTTCCCATCTTCACTGCGATATTTTACAACGTATGCTTGTAAAATAATGCCCCACATGCCTTCACGGGGTGAAATTGCAGCCGGTAGAATTGGAGATTTGAATAGATCCTTCTATGCTTTTTGTCCAGGGCCTCGAGACAAGAATACCACATTCCTTGCACATGTGAGTATATGAACCGCGAGAAAAAATTTCGTTGAAACTTGGTTGTTTCGCAGAAAAATGTAGATACCAGAAGTAAAGAAGCTGTGTATATTCCCCTTCTGAATGGCTCAGCGCGTTTTAAATTTCTTTGATGCTGCCTTCTGTGGACCAGTATTGTTAGTGGGTTTTCAGTGTCAGTGTGTACGCTGTGCAATTTCTTACGAAGATCCGTAGTATATTGCCCCCATGGTGCTCTTTCTTTTGGTAAAGTTTCGGAATAGAAACAGTTGTTGCAATACTACTGCAGAGTGTGTCTGGATCTTTTTGGCCCGGAGTGTGGCCTTTCGGGAGAACAAGAAGAAATATGAGAGATTTGGTTACACTGAAGAAATAAGTTTTAAGCCTCTATTGCTTAAATGACTGCATATCAGCAGCTTTTTCATTTAACTGAAAGGGTTGGCGGAAAGTGCGACCGAACAGATTCACCAGGCCTCGTTTGAAGATCTTTCCCAGGTAGGCGGCAATGCGCAAATCAGGCGCCCGAACCAATTGCAACAATCTCTGGTTTCTGAAGTCGATCATCAACTGGAGCCTTCTCTCGGGTACCGAACCTATAAGCGGCCGTGCACACGGCTGACAGGACCAGCACAGACAACGTTGTCGTGGCGTGTGGCGAGATTACCACCTCCCAGTGACGTGTAGTTTTACCAGATAACACATCTGCGCAGGCAGCGAAGATCCCTCAAGGTTTACACAATCTGCCATTTGTGCAATTGCTAAACGCGCCGCGGTGGATCAGTGGTTACGGCGCTCCGCTACTGATCGGGAGTTCCCGGGATCGAACCCGACCGCGGCGGCTGCGCTTTTATGGAGGCAATACGCTAAGGCGCACGTGTGCTGTGCGATGTCAGTGTACGTTAAAGATCCCCAGGTGGTCGAAATCATTCTGGAGCCCTCCACTACGGCACCTCAATCTTCCTTTCTTATTTCACTCCTTCCTTTATCCCTTCCCAACGATATGAGGTGCCCCACGATATGAGACAGATACTGCGCCATTTCCTTCGCCAAAAAAACAAACCAAACCAAACCAAACCAAGTGCTGATAAAGCCAATCTGAAGATTTGTTTGAAAGCAATCGCTTGCTCGGCTCGTCAAGTAGGCGAAATCCAGACCTGGAAAATAGAAAGCGGAACAATAGCTTAGCAGCCGCTGACGATGGTGCGCTGTGTGCAATTTCCGCCTGTCCTTTGCGCTCTTCGTAGAACAGACTTTAATTAAATTGTGATATCTCCAGTCGCTCTGTTTGATACGCTCTGCCGATCGAAATATAGAACAGCCTTGTTAAATAATTGCTGTGAAATAGGACCAAAAATGTGGACGAAGTTCGAAAACCAACAGCAGCGCCCAGTTTCTGAGACACGACAGATTTATTATATCTTGGCAGATATATTGCTCAGTTGGATTGATGCGGAGCAGATGCGATAGCCTTTAGGTTCTTTACTCCGGTAATCTAGTGAAGAGAGCCACATAAATGATGCTTTCAAAGCACTTTAATATGCTGTCTATGAAGCGTTACTTTGCGTCGAAGTTCCGTGATAACGCTGAAGTCCAGATTTCTTGCACGCCTTTTTTAATTTAAACAAAACAATTGAATATAGAAAGATACCGTTATGAACGTAATAATGAGAATTGTTGTAATATTCTTTGGCGCAGAAAAAAATTGTTTTTAACGTTCGTCTGTCACTTGCCCCAAGCAGTAAAAAATGCCAATAAAAACCAATGGGATATGCACTAGTAGAAATCCTGTGTTAGCAGCGAAACATTTTAAGATACTGCTGCGACCATATTGATGTCAATGCTCTAATGCTCCGATGCGTTGCGAAATGTTGCTTTTGAAGTTTGCCTTGTTAGCGCTTGCCCCGAGAGCTGAACACTACACTAGAAAAACGATATGAAGCGTTTTCTAAAAAAATAGCAGAAAACTTCAAGCTTCTCTTGGAAGGACGTGTGCATATATTGGTTGCATGGTGCAGCTTTACGATAACAGAAACTTGTTTGTAAAGAAGTTCCCGTGTAAAAAGTGAGGTTTTTCGGATGTTTTGAGCAGGGCATTCACATTGGCAACTCTATCCTATCTTTCAATGAGGTATTATTCTTGATTTTTAAGCATGTTCAGTTTTAACGAGTCGTTCGCAGTCATAATTATTTTTCTAGGCGATTCGCGCAAGATTGGCATCCACCCAGATAAGATTCAATCCAATTGACAAGGTGATCATTCTGCAACATTAGAGCTTGAGCAACCACTTGGGAAGAGATATCCGGTCAAATACGTTTCTAGAATCGGCAAAGACTATGTTTGTCTGCCCTAGTTCATCAGTTGCTTGACTAATATTATGTATAACTTCTGTAAGAATCGCAGCCGTTGAGTAACCGCGTCGTAAACAGTGCTGGTGATGACCTAGAATGCCATTTTTCGGTAAATTCTATTAGGTTCTTAGATAATACATTTTAAAGGGTTTTACAGCATGAGCTGCTGAGGGCTTTTGGCCTGCAATTTTCTGTTCTGAATTTCGCACCTTTATTCGTGTATGGGTATAACTTTAGCACATTTCCAATCATTTGCAGCCTCTCCAATTTGAAGACACTTGCTTAAAATATATGCTAAGCAGTGTGAGTGCTTTTCTCCGTACCTTTTCAGAAAGGTGCTCGGAATATCGTCCAGACTGAGGACTTTTTCATTTAGGTTAAGAAGCAAGTTAACGCTGCCCTCTTGTCTCATTACTATGTCAGGTAAAGGTTGTGAGTGATTACATAATTCAAGTTCTGGCGCTGCGCCATCATCTCAAGTCAATAGAGACTTGAAGTATTCATTAAAAGCACAGGCCATGTCATAGTTGTCAGTGATAGTGCGTTCTCTAATAGTTAAATACTGAATGGTAGTTTTGCGTTTTGAGATATGCTTCCAGAACTTTCCTGGCGATTTTTTGCTAAACAAGGATAAACCCTCTGTCATATACCTTTCTTTCGCTTTTATTACATCTCTTTGAAAAGGTTGGGAAAGAATTCAAATATCCTCATGTCTGACATATCAAGGCGATTTCTTACGTTTTGCGCGTAGACGTTACAACAGACGCTTCATATGAAGGATCTTGCAGGAAATCCGTGGGTTCATTTTACGCTCTCTTTTCCTGCGCATGAGGATGAAGAATTTGCAGTATTTGTTTGAATCTCTCCCAAGCTTCATTGACAGGTTGCTGAACTGTTCATAATTTTCTTCTAAGCGATGTAATGCACCAACATCGTTTGCTTTAGCAAAATCTAGGAATGAAATAATTTTGGTTGCACGTGGCATGAAGCGTACCGTAGATACCCTAGTAATTATCATCATGCGATCTGACATTCTCTCCAGAACTTCAGCAGGATAATTAAGGTTAGACAAAAGGTGGTTTAAGAAGAGTAAATCGAGGAGTGGTTCGCGTAAGCCAGTTTTTCATGAATGGTTGGAAACAACATTTCTTAGACGAAAAACAAATCATCCAGGGTGGTCCCCTACTGGTCCAGGAGTCCACGAGCTTGTGCTTCACATTGAGCCCAATCCACCAGCCATTTCTTGTCGGCGGACTGAGCGGTTCGTAAAGCAGCCTCCCAGAAAGAATGAGTGGGATTGAAAACGGGGGGTACTGCCTCTGGGGAAGGACATTCGCAATGGTAATAGAAAAGTGTGGATCTGGGAACGCCAAAGGTGTTCCAATGAGGAAGAAAGTTGTGGTGAAAGCATGAGAGACGGTATTGTGAAATAAAGCAGCCTTTCTGTAATTGTCGCCATATGGCGCTGGATAAAGGCGACAAGTAACTGTGAGGTGGTGGCAATGTCATGCGGTTGAGTTTGTAGAATGTGGTCATTTATGATATGTAAAAAGGACCGATGGGGCCACGTGCGCAGTATTGAGCGCCTGATCATCCGGAGTCCTAGAGGAGAGTTCTCGGGCCAGCCCATGAACGCGCTCATTACCGGCGATCGAGGCATGCCCAGGTATCCACGACAGAGTAACCGTTCGGTCGAGAGAGGTGGCTGTGGCAAAATAAAGATGTGTGGCCTTCGTCGCCACGACCTTTGTGTAGTGGCGGTACGTGGCCTGGGAATCTGTGCAAATTTCGGTTATGTTTTTGTCAATGGTGGAGTGGGTCGACGCAAGTGCGATGGCAGCTCCTTCCGAATCTGCAGGCGAATTAGTTCAGATTAGGCCGGTGCACCCCCCCCCCCCCCCCCCCCCTCTGTGTGGTCTTCATTGGCTGCGACTGCTGTGAAAAATCCTACTTTAGATTTTTTTGCCGCGTCGACATAAAGCATATCGCAACGACTGCTGCATGTTTGGTGTAATAGCTGGCTCGAGCCTGCTGCCTACCCTGATGGCGGCTAGCGCTCATATTTCGCGGTAGGGGCTTCTAATATATGTGATCCTGCGTGCGCAGAGAAATCATGCATGGTGTAGGACTTGTTGGGGTGGGAATGGGTGGACTGAGACGTAGGTGTCGCAGTAGGCGTTTTCCTGTTTACGTGCGACTTAGGCGGACTAATTGACTGGTGCGTTGATCCTCTATTTATTCCATCACGGTATTATGGGTACCAGTGGAAAGGAGACATTTCGTGCTAACCGTCCGTTGTAGACGTAGGACGGAGGTGACAGCCGTGCGGATTAAGATGTCTGCCTTTTGTGTTTGGCGCTGAGTGAGTATGTGGTATGGGAGGTGCTATGTAATGCGGCTAATGTTTAATGCATTTGTCATATTGACGAATTTGCGTTGAGACAGCCCATGATTGCGTGCTGCCACCTGCTTGATTAGTGCAGCGACCTGTTTGGTGTGTCTTTGGAAGAGCTGAAGGATTGCGGTTGCATCGAGTGTGTTGTTACTGAAAAGGCCGAGAATCTTCACCTGAGACACAATGTGCACTGGATTCCTGTACATGTGCAATTCAACGGGAGGGAAGGGGGAGGGGTCTCATTTCAGCTACAATAATGTTTTTTTTTTTGGTGGGAAAGGAAATGGCGCAGTATCTGTCTCAGATATCGTTGGAAACCTGAACCGCGCCGTAAGGGAAGGGATAAAGGATGGAGTGAAAGAAGAAAGGAAGAAAGAGGTGCCGTAGTGGAGGGCTCCGGAATAATTTCGACCACCTGGGGTCTTTAACGTGCACTGACATTGCACAGCACACGGGCGCCTTAGCGTTTTTCCTCCATAAAAACGCAGCCGCCGAGGTCGGGTTCGAACCCGGGAACACCGGATCAGTTGCCGAGCTCCCTAACCACTGAGCCACAGCTGCAAGAGTTCCAATTTATTTGGAGAGCAACGTAGGCATGTGTTTGCTAAATGGGCGGTGGTGATGTACGAAGGTATCCTCCCGTTGTCCAGAGGGTTATATCATCTGCGCATATGGCTGTGTTGTGGGCTGGGATAGCAGGAAGGGTCTTTGCAATTGGCGCTAGGGCAATGTTATAAAGCAAAGGTGATTGGTGATATGTGATAGGATTTGGGGTCCTCGCAACTTGAGCCAAATTCAATGAAAAACCTAGGTCTATGAGAACAGAAT
Source organism: Amblyomma americanum (assembly GCA_030143305.2). Classification (NCBI taxonomy): domain Eukaryota; kingdom Metazoa; phylum Arthropoda; class Arachnida; order Ixodida; family Ixodidae; genus Amblyomma; species Amblyomma americanum. The sequence continues at coordinate 123,185 of JARKHS020011418.1, read as the reverse complement.
ATTTTCCTCCATTACTTGAGTTTGCAAGTGTACAAATGAATGTACAAATTCTAGTGGGACCTTAGCAACAGAGTAAGTGAACAGTTAGCGATTACTGCTGACGGTAGGGATAGTTCACATTTATAGGCATTTCAACAGAAAATCATACACGCGGTTAAGGTCATTTTCGGGCTGCAAATGGTCAAAGGTGTTAGAAATTGTGCAATATATTGTGCAGTCGTCGTCAATTAGTTGTACATTGCAACCTCGTTTTAAGCATGTCGTTTTTTTAGACTCACGGGAACGCCTGATGTTCCAGGGAGAGGGCTGCAGCTGTTGCTATTAACGATAACGAATTGGGAGCAATAGAGAGAAATCCTTCGATAGTTAACAAAACGCGAAGATGTAGTTTTATTATGGCTAGTTTTCGCAGAACATGCCTGTGCGGTACATCATCAAATCCCTTTGCAAACCCTAGGAAAATAGCGTTAGTTTGAGAATTTATGTCGTATCTACAATGCACATCATGAACGAACATGGCCAGCTGTTTCGAATAACAAACCCTTTAGAAATCCGTGCTGTGAGAGACGAGAGATATTCGAGTCGAGAAAGCTCGCAACATTTTTGCATAGTAGGCTGGTTGATAATATCAACCGCTAATTTAGTGGCGTATCATTGCTACCTCATTTATAGACGTGAACAACATTTCTGACTTTTTAGTCATGCGGTATGCACCTTGTATAAGACGACTGTGAGACCAATAAACATTAGTACACTGCAGAAATGTAGTTAGTATTCAGCAATATTTTGGAAACAACTTCATCTACTCCGGCCGATGTTAAAATTTTATTTTTGTTCTCTCAGCAAGGCAAAATCGGTTGTCAAAACTTTGACAACCGGCATTCTCTACTCTGTATTATGAGTAGATGCAGCAGTCACGGGGCAAATTTCAGAAGTGAAAACAAGCGAAATGGCCTTACTAAAACATTCCACACACTCAAAGTAATTAGCGTCTCCTCCACACTCTTTAAATAGAGCAATGCTATGTGTTGGGTCTTCTTATTATATGTATCTGACAGAATTTTCTGCGATTATGAGATATTTGTCAGCTCAGCATGACCGAAAGAGAGCTTGGCATTCTGGATTGCAGTTAGGTTTGTGTGTTCTGCTGCATTGTATTCTTAAAGGCGCAAGCGTCGTCTTTCTTTAGCTTTGCAGCACTGAAAAGAATTTTTTTCTGTTTTCTAGTCTGTTTAAAGTTTTGTTATACCAGAGTTTCTCGCGATGAGAGTGGAAACTTATTTTGTGGGCGTTTTTATAAAAAGACCTGTTATCATTTACTGGCTGATTGTGAAAATCTTAAAAGTTGTGCGATACTGGCTGAATTCTTGATTACTAGCATCATAGTTCAATTTCGCGAATGGACTAAAGGTTTTACTTTGATTTTGGTGTTTTGATCTGCGGAATTCAAAAGCGGTATAGATAACTTTAAAATAACTCATTTCGCGTAATTAAGCGATAGATGAGAGGGCTTCTCAGCGGGTAATTTCGATTACGCCTCGGATATTTACACAACCTGCTGAAACGCCGCTAGGTTCGGACACCACTTTATGTTAAAATTCAGATTTACGTCGAACTTCCCCATTGCAGAGTGCAGCTATGATTCGCCTGTTGATTTCTGAAAAACTGAAGTCTTTAAAAAGAATGACATAGAATCTGTGTTTTATGTTGGCATCACAATATTGTTATGAAGCAAGAAGAAAGGTTTCCATCTTTAGGAATTTTTAAACATCAAAAGCTTCGAGTTTGAGGCGGCGATGAAGCACGTGGTTTAAATGGGCATTAAATAATCTGAACACATCCAGTAATGAAATGTTTATTTATACGAACTTTTGGTGTATGCCAATTTCGATACGTTAAATTTTACATCTCTTTTTTGCTAAGGCGTTCTAACGAGAACAATAGAATGATAAAAACATGAAAATCTGAGCACACATCAAGTTTCTTTTATTGTCGTACCACTAAGATTATGCGAATGGAATAAACATGATATTTTCAGGCTTTTTAAACAAACATTTTCACGGTCGAGACAGTAAATGTATTGCAAGCGCAGAAGAGGCCATTGCGAACAATTGCTAAATATATCCACAAATGTTGCACAGTCGCATTTAGGACACAAAACGCAGGGTGGTCAGAAAATAGTAAATATTGTTCCTTGTTCCATCGGTTTCTCCTCTGTCCTTGAGCTGAACCAATCGTTTGCTACCTCTTTCACCGATAGAAGCACTGACGGGTAATCGAAACAGCAGTCTCGACACTCTTTGTCTTCTAGGTCTTAAGTAGCTTTCATTATTTCATTTTTCTTCCTGCTCAGAATGCTGTTTTTCAAACACTTTTGCGAATTCTGCATCCTACATTATAAACGATCTCGTCATGAAGTGATACTCCTGTACTCTATCATTTAAAGGCTTCCCTATTAATGCGTATCGGGTACAGCTCTACATACACGCCACAGCTGGGCAAGCCTATAGCGGAATGTTACAACGCTTATGGCAGAGCCGGACAGCGCAATAGAATAAAACGCTTTCTTTGCGCAACTGCAAAAGTTTGCCCGTGTTTATTATAAAATCCTACTTTTTTATGGTCGTATTTCTGTATTCTGCTCACGCATTACTCATATACGTTTCGGAGCAACAAAGAAATCATTTCCTTATTTCTCATTAGGAAAATACCCAGTGGCTTGAACGACTCATAAATAGTGCTATAAGGAAGAATGTTCACATGTTCACAAGCAGACATCCCTTTCTTAGAAAACTTTTGCCGAAAAGTGGTGGAGCTTCCTAATCCAATGGTTCTTGGGATGAAACTGTTTATTTATTATCATCACCATCACAACACTGAGTACACCTACTGTAGGGCAAAGGCCTCTCCCATGTCTCCACAATTAACCCTATCCTTTGCCAGCTGCGCCCACCCTACGCCCGCAAACTCCTTAATCTCATCCGCCCCCTAACCTTCTGCCGCCGCTTGATACGCTTGCCTTCTCTTGGAATCCACTCCCCTTCCTTGAAGGACCAGCGGTTATCTTGCCATCGCATTACATGCCCTGACCAGGCCCATTTCTTCCTCTTGATTTCTACCAGAATGTCATTGAGCCGCGTTTGTTGTCTCACCCACTATGCCCGCTTCCGGTCTCTTAACGTTGCACCTATCATTTTTCTTTCTATAGCTCGCTGCGTTGTCCTTAACTTCAGCTGAACCCTTTCCTTAGCCTCCACGTTTATCCCCCGTGGGTGAGTACTGGTAAGATGTAGCCGTTGCAGACTTTTCTTTTGAGAGATATTGGTAAACTGCCGTTCACAATCTGAGAAAACCTGCCATAAACGCTCCACCAATCCATATTCTTCTAGTTATTTCCGTCTCATGATCCGGATCAGCGATCAATACCCGCCCTAAGTATTCGTATTTCTTTAATACTTCCAGCACCTCGCTACCAACTGTGAACTGCTGTACCTTGTTAGAATGTTGAACATTACTTTAGTTTTCAGCATGTTAATATTTAGACCCATTGTTTTCCTCGGCCTGTCTAAATCACTGATCATGCTGTTCAATTCGTTTCCTTAGTGACTCACAAAAAGCAATATCATCAGCTAATCGCAGATTATTTAAGTATTCATCATTAACTCCTATTGTTCCCAATTCAGGCGTCGGAATACCTCCTGCCAAGAGGCGGTGCATAGCATGGGTGAGGTCGTGCCTCCTGCCTGACTCCATTCCTTATTGGTATTTTATTGTTCACTTTATGGAGGACTATAGTAGTTGTGCAGTTGCTGTATATACCAGTATTTTCGCATAAGGTAGTTCTACACCCTGATTACGCAATGCCTGTATGACTGCTGAGGTTTCCACTGAGTCGAATGCTTTCTCGTAATCAATGAAGAATATATATAGCGATTGGTTATATTCTGCGCATTTATCTATCACCTGATTGATAGTGTGGATAAGATCTATTGTGGAATATCTTTTACGAAAGCCTGGCTGATCATTTGGTTGAATAAAGTCTAGGGCTGCCCTGACTCTATTAATGATTACCTCAGTAAATACCTGGCAGGCAACGGACGGCAGGCTGGTCATTCTGTAATTTTTCAAGTTCATGGCTACTCCTTTCTTGTGAATAAAGATAATATTAGCATTTTCCAAGATTCTGGTACGGTCGAGGTCATAAGACATTGCGCATACAGGATGGCCAGCCTTTCGAGCACCATCTGCGCTCTTTCCTACAACAGATCTGCTCTTACCTGACCCTCACCAGCTGTTTTTCCCATTTGCATTGCTACTAAGGCTTTCTTTAGCTCTTCTTTCGTTACAGGCGGGACTACGCATTGCTGTGCGCTACTGTCTCTCTCGTTAAATTTCCGATAAAATTTCTTTTGTATAGATTTGTGTAGAACTTTTTGGCTACTCTAACTCTCTTATCCATACTGCTTAAGTCATTGCCCTGCTTGCCTTTAGCGGATACATCTGGTTTTTACCCATACCTAGTTTTCTATTCACTGCTTTTATGCTACCTGCGTTCCTTAGAGCATGCTTGACTCTCTCCATATTAAACTTCCTTATGACGGCTACCTTGCGCTTATTTATTAAGTTCAATAGCTCTGCAAGTTTTATTTTTCTCTATAGGGCAAGGCGCCCTCATGCTTTGGCGTTTCCTAATCAGATCTTTAGTCTCCTGAGAAACCTTGCCGGTATTCTGTGGAACCATCTACCAAGTACTTCTACGGCGCACGCCGTACGATAGCAGTGAGATTATGATTTAATGTTTGAATGTTAAGATCGTCTTCTTCAGATAAAGCAGACGATCTGTTCTGCAGCGAAATCCTGAATTCCTCTACTTTTTCTTGTCGCTGACTAGTTAAAGGGCTACTGCTTCACTAGTTTTTTTCGTTCTCTCTTCAAATCTGAGCTAATTCTAGACTTTACCATTTTGTGGTCGCTACGATGCACATTTCAGAAGACCTCCACATCCTGCAGAATTCCAGGGTGAGCGCATAGTATGAAGTCTATTTCATTTTTAGTCTCCCCACTGGACTCTTCGAGGTACACTTCCTGTTCTCTCGTTTGCGGAACAAGGTACTCATGATCCGTAAATTATTCCTATCTGCAAACTCTACTAGTGATTCTTCCCTGCTATTCCTAGAACCAATCCCATAGTCGCCTGCCACCTGGTCACCAGCCTGTTGTTTTCCCACCTTCGCACTGAAGTCGCCCATCAGTATACAGTGTACTGTAATGTTACTCTGTTCATTGCCGATTTCACGTCTTCATAGAAGCCTTCAACGATCTGGTCATATTAACTGGTTGTAGGTGCTTAGGACTGCACCACTTTCGGCTTCTACCTCCAATTCAGCTTAATTACGATAGCTGCCACCCTATTGGTATTACTATAAAACTGCTCTATGTTGCCAGCTATATCCTGATTGATGAGGAATCCCACGCCTAGTTCTCGTATATCCGCTGATCCGCGATAGCACAGTATGTGCCCGCCCTTCAGTACTGTATATGCCTCACCTGTCCTCCTAACTTTACTAAGCCCTATGATATCCCATTTAATTCCCGCCAGTTCCTCGTGCAGCACTGCTAGGCTAGCCTCACTGGATAACTTTCTAGCGTTAAACGTTTCCAGGTTCAGATTCCTATGCAGGTCTTTTCGGATTCAGTGATTCTTAGCACCCTTTGTGGCTTCACAGGTCTCGTTGCCGCTTTGGTCAGCTGCTCCGCAGCGGCTGGGGACTGAGAGCCGAGGGTTCGTTGGTTTGTTCATGGAAGTTTGTGGCCAAGCACTACGCCAGGTTGGCCAAATCCTCTTCTATGGAGAAAGTGCGTTGTCGGTTCTGGTCACCGAGAGCAGGCCGCGCACCAGGCACGGATTTGTAAATCCATCGACATGTCTAGTTTATTTTTTGTTTAAACATGGTGAAGAACTGCGTGGCCCCAGGATTCGAAACCCGGACCTCTTGCACGCGAGGCTCTACCTCTACGCCATCGCTGCATACCACTATTCAGTATTTAAACATACTGTAGACGTAGCATATATTCTAGCCACAAACCCACCGCCAGTGTTTCCTTTCGTTGAAATTGTTCTGAATTTTATGAAAGACGACGCAGCGAAACTAAAAAAGAATGCAGCTCAGCCATGCGGTACCATTCTTGCAAAAGTATGTAATGACGCAGAGAAAAAAAACAGTGAACATTGCCTCGTATTTCAAGAGAAATTGTTCTCCTGAGGACACGTTTCAAAGCCTTATCAGAATGCTCCAAAGCAGAAGCTAAACATTTCACTGGCTGCATCGTGGATTTTGATATATCTGCGAGCTTGCTGGCTTCTTTCCTGAAATTATTTTGAGGGGGCCATGTCTGCCGAAAAAGCTTATTGTCATGTAGGCATTCGATCATTGGGAATATGACATGGAAAAAACAACTAGGAAAGATGTCGCTCCGGCAGCTGCTGAAGATATTGTTAGCCTTTGTCACAATCGCAGTAAGCAACTAATGTGAAAATAGTGCTTCGCGCTTGAGACATTGCGAGCTAACTCGTTGAAAGAAACTTGTCCTCTTTTGAATCACAGTCTTTATGGCCTGCTATATGGAATCCTTCGAATCTTGATAAATGAGGCGATGAAAAGCAAGCACCAAAGGGATGATATATATGGCTCTCATTTATGCAGTCCTTAAGCTACAGATGAAGCGTTGGAAGAATAGCGGGCTCTATTATTGGCTAATTTGAGCGCCCTTTGCAGCAAGGAACGCTACTCAAAGGGTCAGCCTATCAGAAAGCGCGGTCGCGAACCGCACAGCACCGGCAGGAAGACCGTCTGCAAGACGCTCCTTTACGTGTCAATTGGCGCCCGCCCTTTGAATACGCAGCAAATATTTATTAACCGACGCACTGAATTCGCCCATGATCTGAAACGCACTTTTGGCATTTTCTTGCTTTGTGGACAATATACTCAAGAAAATAAAAAAGGGACACGAAAGAACAGCACACGACAATAAAGCATGCGACAAAACAGCGCACAAAAAACAGCGCAGCGACAAACTAGCGCAGGGAAAAAACAGCGCAGCGACAAACTAGCGCAGGGAAAAAACAGCATGGCGACAAAACAGCGCAGGGAAAAAACAGCACGCGCCAAAACGGAACGCCAAACAAAACGGCACAGCGACAAAACGGCACAGCGACAAAACAGCACGACGACAGAAGAGCGCAGGGAAAAAACAGCACGACGACAAAACAGCGCAGGGAAAAAACGGCACGCGCCAAAACGGAGCGCCAAACAAAACAGCACAGCGACAGAACGGCACAGCGACAAAACAGCACGACGACAGAAGGGCGCAGGGAAAAAACAGCACGACGACAAAACAGCGCAGGGAAAAAACAGCACGCGCCAAAACGGAACGCCAAACAAGACGGCACAGCGACAGAACGGCACAGCGACAAAACGACACGACGACAGAAGAGCGCAGGGAAAAAACAGCACGACGACAAAACAGGGCAGGGAAAAAACAGCACGCGCCAAAACGGAACGCCAAACAAAACGGCACAGCGACAGAACGGCACAGCGACAAAACAGCACGACGACAGAAGAGCGCAAGGAAAAAACAGCACGACGACAAAACAGCGCAGGGAAAAAACAGCACGCGCCAAAACGGAACGCCAAACAAAACGGCACAGCGACAGAACGGCACAGCGACAAAACAGCACGACGACAGAAGAGCGCAGGGAAAAAACAGCACGACGACAAAAAAGCGCAGAGAAAAAACAGCACGCGCCGAAACGGAACGCCAAACAAAACGGCACAGCGACAGAACGGCACAGCGACAAAACAGCATGACGACAGAAGAGCGCAGGGAAAAAACAGCACGACGACAAAACAGCGCAGGGAAAAAACAGCGCGCGCCAAAACGGAACGCCAAACAAAACGGCACAGCGACAGAACGGCACAGCGACAAAACAGCACGACGACAGAAGAGCGCAGGGAAAAAACCGCACGACGACAAAACAGCGCAGTGAAAAAACAGCACGCGCCAAAACGGAACGCCAAACAAAACGGCACAGCGACAGAACGGCACAGCGACAAAACAGCATGACGACAGAAGAGCGCAGGGAAAAAACAGGACGACGACAAAACAGCGCAGGGAAAAAACAGCACGCGCCAAAACGGAACGCCAAACAAAACGGCACAGCGACAGAACGGCACAGCGACAAAACAGCACGACGACAGAAGAGCGCAGGGAAAAAACAGCACGACGACAAAAAAGCGCAGAGAAAAACAGCACGCGCCGAAACGGAACGCCAAACAAAACGGCACAGCGACAGAACGGCACAGCGACAAAACAGCACGACGACAGAAGAGCGCAGGGAAAAAACAGCACGACGACAAAACAGCGCAGGGAAAAAACAGCCCGCGCCAAAACGGAACGCCAAACAAAACGGCACAGCGACAGAACGGCACAGCGACAAAACGACACGACGACAGAAGAGCGCAGGGAAAAAACAGCACGACGACAAAATAGCGCAGGGAAAAAACAGCACGCGACAAAACGGAACGCCAAACAAAACGGCACAGCGACAGAACGGCACAGCGACAAAACAGCGTGACGACAGAAGAGCGCAGGGAAGAAACCGCACGACGACAAAACAGCGCAGTGCAGTACGGTGCAGCGCAGCAGAGGCTGCTGCATTGGTCCAGTGCTCCAAGGCAGCGGGAAGCGTAGCTGTTTGTAGAATGTTTGTAGCTTTTTATTTTAAGCGAGAAAATAATAAAACGAAGCGGAAAATGCTGTTTGTAGTTTTTATTTTAAGCGAAAAAATAATAAAACGAAGCAGAAAGTGCCCCTATTGGATATTGGGTTGGGCTGGGTTGGGTTGTGTTGGTTTGGGTTGGGTTAGGTTAGGTAAGGTTGTTTTTTCCCTGCGTTCTACTGTCGTCGTGCTGTTTTGTCGATGTGCTGTTCTGTCGCTGTGCCGTTTTGTCTGGCGTTCAATTTTGACGCGAGCTGTTTTTTCCCTGCGCTGTCTTGTCGCCATGCTGTTTTTTCCCTGCGCTTTTTTGTCGCTGCGCTGTTTTTTTTTTGCGCTATTTTGTCGCATGCTGTTTTGTCCAGCGCAAGTAGTTCTCTTTCGCCTAGTTTCTCCTCACAAGACGGTATATACAGAATTCGTCAATATCTGCTTTACAATCGTGGATCGTAGGGGGTCATCAAACCGCTACTGACGAAGTGCTTAACTATTCAAACGCTGCGAGACTGCCTCGGGAGGTGCCGGCTTTAAACTCAGCCACCGGTACCGCTTGTGAGACCCACGCTATTCTTCTTGAGCTCCCGTTAGACTTATCCGCAGTGCCATGGTGGGCAGGCTGCAGTTGTACTGAATTTATTTTACTTAAATTTTTTGGCACCGCCCACAGGGAGAGGTTGCTCACCCCGGGGCCAGCTCGCCACCTGCACACCGTTGAAGCTATTCTACTTGTTTTTTTTTTCTCCACACTCCAATGCCGGCACCGGGTTGACCGCTGAACAGTGCCCTAAACGCTGTAACGTTTACAAAAACCAGTGCAGCACGTTTCTGAAAGGCTCGGTTCGTGAGTGTAGCGATACCGGCCACGAATTTTCATGCTCAGTGCGCTACAATCTTGCAAAGAAGGAGTTATGAGTTCTGTTTGATGTAGGTGCCAGTTTCATTGCGTTCGCTTATGTTTGCTCTGTGCACGTGGGGCCTGTGCCTTTGAAGCAAGTTCAAGTCGATGCTCTGCATAACAAGACAGATTCAAATCTGAAGGTTCTTACTTGCAGTGCACTCCACCTTGAGAGAGCGTTAGGTGGTAACGACATAGAATACAGATCAGCCATATTTTTCTCGTCTTTAGGATATTTTTACTTTAGAAATTGTTCTCTGCGTGCAGTTCGTGTGTTGGCAGACTAATCTCGCGTGGACCATTTCTGTCTGAGTGGAATGCACAACGTTCTTGTGTTGCGATCGCTCTCTTTCGCCTAGATCCTGTGCTTTATTCCGTAATATAGACCACTTTAAGAGCGCATTTAGAGGCACATTATTTGAGAGCATTATCCGGAGAATGACAAGCATTTACTTCACTAGAAAACGGCTGTGTGTGTTCAAAAACCAGATTCAGACCTCTTGAAGGCATTTACATGCAGCAGTCTTCTAGTAAATGCAGTATGCGTTAACGAAACGTAATCAAGCACCAAATTCTGCATTTCAGCATTGATAGTGTTTAGTAGGAAAATTTCCAAAATGCTAGCCTTTCCTGAAGAGCCAATATGTTATTAGACGAAACTTAATATAGAAAGTCTACAAAATTTTGATCTCTCAGTGCCTTAGTTCTTGGCTGACGATGTCAAACGCCAGACGAAAGAACGCTTCAAATTTTGCCCTCATCCCCAGGCATTGAGCACTGCTTCAGAAACCACCTGGTCTCGGTAAACAAGCGCCTTTGCGTGGAATTTTAAAGGCCAGCAAGTTCAGTGCATGGATGTGATAGCAGAAGTAAAATGGACCTAGTAGATTACAGCGCGATTTCAACCTAAATGTTCTTTTGTCAATAAAATTCGCAAAAAAATAGTTGCTGGTGCTTTTGTTCGATAAACTGACTGGTTGTCCACCCATTTTCCCTCTTCGTTTGTTAAAATAATTGTTCCGTCTAATCTGTTCTATGCCTACATTGCCTCACAGCAGGAATGCATGTGTGCTGTTCAATGCTTTCATCACTTGCATACACAAGAAAGTTTGTTTCTCAAGCAACGTTATGTACGCATTTCATTGCGTCACTTGTGAAGGCCCATCACGTGGCTGGCGAGAAGGCGTAGCGTGTGCGACATGGCTACTTAGATTCCTCGCCAGTTATCCCCGTCCCGGTGGAAGAGTTTTTTTATTTATATAACATTCAAATAATGTCACGCATTCCAGCTGAAGTCAGTCTGTCGGATGTAATCAAAGTGGAGGCTAGCGTTAGTACAAGCATCGTGAAAGATATTTAATGCACAGGGCAATCTAAGCAAACGCGCAGAACTTCGCACATGGAAGAAAAGCAAACGCGCACATTACAAGCATTGGTGAACACAGAAAAGAGCAAGTGTGAGAATCTACGAACCTGGGCTCGAAGGCAAATGAAAACGCACCCCAATGCGAAACAACCCCATCCAAAATGATTAAAACCTACAACGGCTTTATTAAGGTTCTCATTGCTGATGTCGTGAGCATAATGCTCATTACATGGGTTTAACATTCATTTTTCGTTCACTGCTTCCTTTATACCAGGTGTTTCAGGGAAGACTCAATTTTTTTTTCCAAATATGGTCTTTTTAGCATAAAAATATGGCTTTCGAGGCACACTATTACCAGTGTAGGCAGACACAAGAAAACTACTAAATAATTTTAAGTAGTAAGATGGTTAACCAATTTTTAATTAAATTTTTATCTATTACAGTAAGGCGCCAATTATATTTTAGTAGTAGTCGTAGTAGCAGAGTAGTAGTAGTAGTAGTAGTAGTAGTAGTTGTAGATTTTTAGCCGGCGTTTAGTAATAACATATCAGTTTTTATAATTACGTGATTACGCTTGGCGCTGTGGCTCAAAATTTACGCTTTATGTGTAGTTACGTGCAATGGAAAGGTTGCTTTGCCGAGGATAATCGCGTTTTCTAAATTGTAAAAACGGATATGACTTTTACTAAAAGTCAACTACAAATCTCTAACTGTAACTTGGTGTCTAAGTTTAATCGTTAAAAGTTAACTATCAAAACTAGTTAACCAGCTTACTACCGAAAGCAATTCACAGTTTTCTGTTGATCGCCAACACTGCTAATACTATGCCGCAAAAGGCATATTTTGGCCCCAAAAAGTGTATTTTTGGAAAAAAAAAACACGATATTCACTGAAACACCTGGTACAATTATTTGCCTTCCTTCTTGTGCTTCACTGCATATGAAATTCGCGGACTTTTTAAAAAGCTTTGCAGAAATTGCAAGCTGCATGTGCAATTGTCTTCACTTAAAACTTGTCCGGCCTGCAGATGAGGTGAAAACTAGGGGATTGGGGGTTATTTGTTTTGTATATAAATATATTTCTGTGCGGGCGAGTTTGTGCATATCGATCTCGTAAAATGTTTCTGTCAAACAGACACACACCTCTATAAATATGAAACACACACACTTAAGCGCTAAACAGGAACATAATGACCTCTATTGAAGCTTGTGAAAGGTGCTAATGTTTAAGGGAGCTGAGTAAAGCGCAGTGTTTCAGGTTTTCACAGCTCCGTAAGCATCAATTTTTGCCAGTCGGACTAGGTAGCAGGCCTTTGTTGCATAATAAATATCGTCTACGAGTATCTGCGACAGCACCAAAAGACCCGGGGGACAGCAGTGGTTGTAGTATGTTGTTTCCATCTCCCTGCGTTTTCTCGGCATGTAACTCAGAGTATCAACTGGATAAAAAACTCGTCCTCATCGTGAACTTCCGCTTTGCGGCCACTAAAGCTTCTGCTGACATGAAAAATAGACAGGGTCCCATCTCCTATTCAAAAATAAAGGCAGCATAGTATTTTTGTACCCTCTTGCGCGCCATCAGCTGCGAATCCACGCAAGAAAACACTTTCTGCAGGAGTTGATGAGGAAGCACTATTGCGGTTTGCACGTAGATTGATGTAGCAAGTGAACTTTTTAGATGCGACGCAACAGCACTCTAAAATAACGTATACTTAGTGTCTGGGTGTTTAATGGCGTTTTCTATCCGCGCCGATAGACTGTTACTTTGCCTGGGTTCTACGCATTTGAAAATTGACCTATATTTAAATCTTTGCACTTAGATATCGTCTTTGGATGTTTATAATGCAAGACGCATAAACAGAAATAAGTAGTTCTGGCTCTTTTTCACATACATTTGATAAACGCAGCCAGAAACAATATCTATTATGCGTTCATCCAGAGCTTCTACTGATATGCTCACCGTCGTGTAGTGAGCAGAAAAGCTTGACTTGCACAGAACTGTGCATCAAATGTTTATTTACTAGAATGACTGTCTTTACGTCGAGTGATATGAAACAGCTTGCCTGTCAATTTCAAATGGCGGGGAAAATATCATAGCAGCGCGAAGAAGGCTTCTTGTCTGCGCTTTGTGGTCTTTACGTTTTCCTTGAAATATATAATTAAGATCGCAAAAGGAACCAAAGCCTACGAAAAAATATTGTCACGGCCGAAGGATTCTTTGCAATGAACTGAACTCAAATTAGAACAGTACTGCTTAAAATCGCCATGCTGCAAAACTGTGCTACATATAACACATAGAAGTTTCAAACAGACTTAATTAATGCTGGATGGTTCAACCACTGTCTAATCTGACCATATTTCAAGCATCCAAAAAACAGCGCTGCTTTGATGCGGTATTATTGCAAGATGTTTGATTTTTGAGCACTGGCCATGAGATACACAATGGTTACAGTTGATGCTTTAAGATGAGCAAAAAAAAATTGCCTCGCTTGAGTGGCTAGATATAACAGGCCTGCAGCTTCATCATAGTGATAAATGGAGTGCAAACCATGCCCACCGGAGTGCATAATTATGGGAGGTATATAATTGCAGCCGGAGCCGGAACCGTTAGCCGTTAAGTGGAGTGCAGCGCCTGCACTTCTGGAATTTCCTTCAATACTCTATCCCTGGAACAGCTATTAGCCCAGTACATTTTCGCCAAAACCAGTTAAAAATTGGTCCCTCATCACCTGTTCTTGGTCGACCTGAGGAAAACCCCTGCGAGCAACCCACTTTTTCGGAATGGGAAACCGTCGTGAAGCGGGTGGCTGGCGCTGCCTTCGCAGCGAGAGGTCGATCATGCGGAAATACGGCATTACAGGTCTGAATTTTCACTGTGTTTTTGTAAAATCACATTCCACGGTTCCGGCACGGGCCTTTGCGGATTTTGCCCCACATTTCGCACAATCTTAATGCTGCGGGGAGTACGCTCACAACACTCCTGGGGCTCACGCTGTTACTTGACAAAACAAGACTGGTTCAAATACACTCAATGCCTCAAAGCAAGCAGTGAGTACCACGAGCAAGAGACGGTTAGGCTGTACCTGGACTAAAAAAAGACACAGAACAAGTTCAGTGCACAATATGCCAGTGAAATAAGCAGAACCTTTCAGGTGGGACCTTTGATCAAGCTGCTGGCCTTTGATCTATGACTGGCAGTAATATTTCAGGTAGAAATTGAGAGAACCTCCCCCTTCAGGTGGGTTCGCGAGCCAACATATTGCCTGAAGAAAGACGCATCCCAAGCATAGACAGCACCGTTTATTACTGGCTAACAGAACAACACAAATAAACAAGAGAACAAATTCACTCCCACCGAGGCCCAAGCAAAGGGGCAGCGTTTAAAATAGCGAACAACTTAGGGGCGCCCGAGCTCCGCAACTGAGGGTCGATTCTGAAAACGACCCTCCGAATAAACAAGAAGCTAAAACTATGCGTGAAGAGTCGAGCCTCCACTCTACGCATAAGAAACTGCCGCCGGTGTCCCAGCCGCTCACGAAAGATAGTACTGCTGTAAAACTGTCGATGGCCCGTGGTGAAGAAGCCGGGAAGGGCGGCGCTCCCGCTGAACGCGAACCGTGAATGTGTCGCCGGCGGCTGATCCTCGCCTCCGGAACCACGAACTGCACAGGCAAAACTGCGCTGAACTCCCGCGCGCGCTGCTCGCTCAGCCTTGGCCAGTCGCTGGCCAGATGGCACGCATTGTCACCGCGCCGGCGGTGAGGAACTTTCCGGATATGCCCAGTAGTGCTCCACTTGGATGCACCCGCTCGCATCCGAAAAACGCAGAATGGCTCGGGCTTGGCCCGCGCAACCTATTACGATGAGCCATGGGGGGACAGGGCCCCACAAAATATTAGACATGTTCGCATCAAACAGGGCCTGTGCACCTTCTTTTTCCGGCTCTGAATATACTATATATGTGGTTAGCTTTTAGAAAATATTTTCCGCAAGAAGAAAATATTTTCCGAAATAAATTTATTTTAGAGCGTCAGAGAAATGCGACGATATTTCGATTAAATTATATCATAATTGCAGCCACACGCGGTGTTCTTGCGGCTAGCAACTCTTCCTCATTTAGCAGTGCATTTATTTCGAAGAAAAACTTTAGATCTTGGGAGCTAATCAGCAGCAAAATAGCCAGTATATTGTCCAGGTAAAAGAGTTCGTGGTAGATGCTGTTATCCCACGCGCTTTTTTTCCTCCAGGCTATCATATAAAATAGAGTATTACTTGAGGTTCAGAATAAACATGTCGCTTTAAAAAAGACAATTGTTTCGCATCTATGTTTTCAGTGCACAAAGCTAAAGTCATTATATTGTGCAATGGCCGCGTGATAATCTTAGAATAGAGTAATTCAGAAGTGTATCCCGCACATTCTCTAGAGTCCATTCGACTCATTTCTCTTTCTGCATCGTATTTTCCTTTTCCGCACCCAATGAGTAGCCTACAGGGACCAAGTTTACAGGCGTTGTTGTTGCATCAAAAGCGATGGCTCATACCCACGGTGGGGGATTGGCCAGGGTTTGGTGGGGAAGTTAGTCTCCGCATCTCTATGAAAGCCGATATGTCCTTTATTTCTTCTTTCACTAAGTGAGAGTACGTTTCTTCTTATTTATATGGTTTGTTACAAAAAGCGCGATTTCTCATAAGAATACGTCACTACGTTGTGCGACGCATTAGCTAAGACCAGTATCCGTCGATTAATTGTTATCGATGGAAGGCATGCTTCTCGAAACTTTCTTAATTAATTTTTTCTAAACTCTACATCTTTCTGAACAACTTTAATAAACGATCGTGTCATCCAGACACTGAAAAAAATTCTCTTCTGCTCAATTTTCTTTTTTGCTGGACAAAAAATAACAGAGAACATGTGCCCAAATTTTATAAACGTGAAGAAACAAATTTGCATGTACGATAGCGATGAAGATGAAGACAGAGAACGCTCTCTATCTTCTGCCACAGCTGCAAGTTGATGAAGACGGCAATGTGCAATGAAAAGCGTAAGAGTATGTTGTAGTTTAACACGAGGCGTTTTATGCTGCGGCGATAGCCTATTGCTCTCTGTCGCCCCAACTGTCGCGATCTGTCGCGTCATCACGGCTTGGAATTCCAGTCGCGGATATTTATTTCATTTATATTTGTTGCTTCTTTCACTTGGCATAAATCCTCAAACATTGGAAGAACTTGTTCGTGGATTACTTTTCGGAATAGTGCTTTCACATTATTGTTCAGTTATCGACCAGTACGGGACGATATATAAACCTGAAAGTCATGCAGTTGCTTCTTTCACTTGGCATAACTCTTCAAACATTGGAAGATCTTGTTCGCGGTTTACTTTTCGGAATAGTGCTTTCACATTAATATCCAGTTATCGACCAGTACGGAACGATATATAAACCCAGAAGTCATCCAGTCATCGTCATACACAATCGTACATTTATTGTGTATAGCGTGCTTAAATGGTCACTTTTCTTAGCAACAAAAACGTAATAGAACAGACTCTCTATCGATTTGCTAAACATCACAGAGTGCATTGGCCATTTTTTTGCGACCGTCTTGCATTTTAACTCTGTAAAGCTTACGAAAACTGTTTTGCTGCATTCGATCAGTCGGCGTTGTGTTAGAATTATATATAAGTAGCCCGTCTTTTTTTGTATTCGTAGAAATTTATTATGCTTCATTTTACATAGTTCTGGCGCTCCTGCGTAGATCTACACAGGGTGGAGGTGTTGAATGAAAAGGAAATGAATGAAACCTTAGGGATCTTCATTACTCAGGCTGTTCGAGCGAAATAGGCCTATCCTTTCTGTACCGACAAAAAGCTTGTCCTGGCTGTCTTTGCGCTACTATATGCTTTTTTTCGAAATCACACGTTGTAGCAAGGACTTCACAGTTTTCGTTCCTGCCAGATGAAAAACAACAGTACAGAGTGATGACCGGTAGATGTACCAGGCAGGCAGTGCTAATTTCTTTAGGTTCTTTAGGTTAGATTTCTTTAGGGCAGCGATGTTCTACAACCGATTTTATTTTTAGTCATAACTGCAAGCGGAACATATGCAATTGCTTTTGAAATGGGTGGCTAAACTACTGCTGCCAATTGCACGCATAAACGCAGGAACCTGCGCGAGGTCAACAAACGGAAACACTGTAATTGGGACCACAAAAACAACGTTGGAGTGAGACTTGCGTTGTGCAAAACATGTTACATTACGCGATGCTCAGATCAAAGCTATTTCATATTTCACACCATAAACTTCCTGTAAAGTGGAAACGCTAAGTATTGAAGCATCTGCAGTCTGTGAAATGTGTACCTGAAACTAGGATATATTACTTTCAAAACAGACTGCGCTTAACCGGGACATATGACCAAGACTGCCGTGACAGGCTGAAACAATGATCCTGCGCCTCAAGTAAAACCCCAAATTCATCACTGGTTCAGAATAAACTCGAAAAAGAGGCCACATTAGGTAACTTTAACCAGAAATAACAGCAGACATACAAAACGCTGAGTGCTACAACCGCAGAAATGAATTAACACCTATTGCCCTTCGCCTTTATTCTACAGAGGCTGCTTTCTTTAATGCCTGCTGCTTCATTTTGATCTTCGTATTCTCTATAGCTTACCTGAATAGCATAGATAACCTATGTTTGGTCATATGCGGCCTATCTTTGCTCATATGTGGCCTGCGAGAATTCCGCACCTGGAGGCAGCGGGCCTCACGCTGAACAATCCTGATTCATATACAGCCTAGACGCAGGAACCACATCATCGTTGACTCCTCGAATACAATAGATCAGCGTGGATTTTTAAGAGTGTTAGCTCTTAACGTTTCTGGATTTCTTAGTGTCTACTACCACCTCCCTTCGGCGTGGAATTTTTAAAGCAGAAGAATTCAAGATGGTGGCCCCCATATTAGGTCGAAATAGCAACCCAATTGGTGATTGCTTGCTGACGTTATTAGTATATCGAATTGGTGATTCATTGGTGGGAACAATGTTTTTGTGACATCATAATTAATTAGTCACGTGACTATGTTTATTCAACTTTAACTCTTTATTTATTGAGTTCATCATAAAACGAAATAGATATTTGGAATCCTCTAGATGAGTAGAAGATGCTAGACACACAATTTTAGCTCATGAAGTTTTTATTTTGTTATGGTTAGACTTAAATTTTATTGCTTATATTTAATTATTACATCTAACTGATGGCATATTCTTAACGGGCTCTATGAGTACAACACGTCAGACGTAAATATCGCTTAATTAGGTTAATATTTAGCATGCTTAGGCTTAACGTGGCCACCGTGACGTCATGACTCGGCAGATCACAAGTCGGTAGGCGCCCGCTCGCCGTGAAGCATGGAAAAGAAGCCTAATCACGTGGTAATACATCGCATGTACGATTGATTGCGCTAGCAAATCGCTAACACTCATTACTTCAACGTCTTCCAGACGATGTGTGCCCAAGAAACACATGCAGAAATACAACCTTTGTCCGTAAAGTTCTGAGACTGAGTCTATTAAAAAAATTGCGTTCAACTCTGAAAGCATTTGTGCAGCACACCCCTTCGAAGTAGCCTCACTTGCAGTCTATACACAGCTTCCAATGCTTTTGAGGTCTTGAAAACGGTTCGAAAAAGCTTCTCTTGGCAGGGCTGTGAACTCTTTTGCCGCGGCGTCTTGAATGTCCTGCACACTCCCCATTCTGCGACCTTTTGGAGCTTTCTTGACACGACTAAACAGTAAAAAATCGCATGGCGAGTGCTCAGGTGAGTATGGCGGATGGATAAGTACAGTAATCCTGTGCTTGGCGAAAAATTTTGTCGCGCTGAGAGCAGTGGGCGGCCTTGTGTTATCGTGGAGAAGGCTCCATTGTCCAGATGCCCATAAGTTAGGGCGAGGGCGTCGCAGTGCATCACGCAAGTGTTGGAGCACGCGGATATTGAACTCCTGATTCACCGTTTGCCCTTGTGGAACGAACTCATTGTGTAGGACACCTCAGGCATCGAAAATAACTATTAGCATCGTCTTTGTTTTGGTTTTCTGTCGCCGCGCCTTTCTCGACGCCGGAGAGCTTGTGGAGCGCCATTCGGCGCTCTGCCTCTTTGTTTGAGGATCGTTTTGAAAACACCATGTTTCGTCTTCAGAAATGATGCTAGCGACGAATGCAGCATCCTTCTTTGCCTCGGAGAGCAAATCAGGGCTCACTGATGTCCACGTGTCCTTCTGGTCCTGTGTGAGGAAGTGAGGCAGAAGTCTGGCATTCAGCTTTCCTTTCCCGAAGTTCTCACGCAAAATTTGGTGGCATGTTGTCCAGATCATCTGATAGCATGCGGAGTGTAATGGTTTGGTTTTGCTGTACGATTTACCTGATATGAGCCACGTTGCTTTCATCCGTACGTTCTCCCCGAAACGAACCTCTTGTGCCACTCGGAAACTCGCTCCCGCGATAATGCCTCGTTCCAGTAAGTGTCACGAAGGAGCTCATACGTCTGTTTGGCTGTCTTGCCAAGCTTCACAAAAAAATTTGTTTACACGCTGTTCGTGGTGGATGTCCACCTATCCAAATTCACTCACAGTAGAATGCCCAGACGACTAGTGACAACGTATCTTTTTATACCTGTACCGCCATCTAGCGGCTACCACAGCAATTAAAATAAAAAGCTCAGGTGAACATGAAAAGATGGCGCTACACATATGTACCAACATTTGTTTTGGGGAATCATTTCTAGAGAAGAAAATAAATCTCGAATCTTTGTGGACAAAGGTTATACTAGGAACGGAACAATCTTTTTTGTTGGCACTGTTGGTCCTTTTTCTTTTTTTAAGCATCCTGATCATTCTTCGTTAAATACCTTCTATGTACTCTCTTGTTCCTGAATCTAGATTTGCTCTCCATCCTTTTTTCTCTCTTGGTTTAATTTATCCTTCAAAAATTTTGTCTTCTGCCTGAAACTTGTGCTATCACCACTCAGGAGCCCTTGGCCTTCGTACTCGTTCAGCCTCTTCCTTTCGCGCTTACTCAAACTCGTGTTCATTTTTTTCCTTCAATTTCTTTCTTTCCAATTCCTTTTTTTATCCGTGGGTATTTTTTTCTGGCGTGGTGCATAATTCTTTTATCCGACACACAACCTTTCAAGCCAACGTTTGCTATCTATCCACACCACATCCCCGGATTGCTTTCTGCTCATCTCGCCTTTTTTTCAGTTCTGCAGGTCAACCGGTTAACTCTCTTTGGCAGCCATCATGAAAAGACGAGAATCGGCCGCTCCACTCTACTGTCCACGGTCATAACTTTAAGCAGCGAGTTTGGTAAGGTTTCATTTGAGACTTATCAAAGCGGCACTGTTGGTCAAAAGGTCTAAAAGTTAGACCCAAGCTTTTTATGGCAACAATTTTAAGAGGAATCAAACTAAACAGCACAAAATACGACAAAACTCAAGCTGAAGGCTGGCAACCTTACTGGACGTACGCTAAGCAGGGCCCATTGTCATGACTCAATAAAGCTATATATTTTCACTCAAAGGTGACAGCTGTCCGGTAACCTGGAAAACAACGAAAGTGCACCAAAAAGAGACTGTTCATTGGGCTGTCTCGCCCCCCTCCTCCCCCCTCCCCCCAAAAAAGATTGAATGCTCGCCAGCGGCGTAGCAGTAAGCTTCCTGGGCGGTCGTCGAACCGAATCCCTGATGCTCTTGGGCGTGGTCATTTGAAAGCGGGCATGGAACCACCGCGATAAGCCGCCCCAAGCAGCTACAAGAATCTGGAACGGAGTCGAAGCAGTTGCGCGTGGCTTCGGGCAGTCTAGTATATACTGATCACATTTCGTCACAAAATATTATAGCGATGTACCGGCGGCTTTGAGCATGAACGAACAAACAATACGAAGTTTCGCGGCATTACACCACTAGAATAGAAGCATCGGCTTGATTATTTGCAGCAAAAAGAAAGGAGTAAAGAATTCAAGAATTTAAATCTGAAGTTAAACCTAAATTGAAGAACACCGAGACTGGAAATACCAAGCGTATATAATAAGGCTTCAGGCGCACGACAGCCACAACATGTAGGCTTGAACTGCCCGCTGACATGCTTTAACTCCATCAGCGGCAACCTCGTTTTGAAGTTCTCCGATTCGTCGAAGAAACTTGTACGAGACGATGTCGCGGAGCAATAGCTTCTAAGTGATTCCGCGGCGCGAATGGGCGTCCACAAGCATACACCGTGCTCATACACCGTGTGGCGTCGGCGTAGATTGTGCCGTCGGGAATCTATGCTTTGTTGGTCCTGGATGAATAGCCGGGAAAGTCGTCGTGCTTCGTCTTGTGCTGAAGGTCGGCGGTGACCTCGATGTTGTCTTCATCGGTGACATTTAAGATCGTTGCGGTTGCCTCCTTGCAATAGACAAGCCTGAACGCTGCCATTTGGGTGACATCCTGCATCGCAGTGTTGCATGCAAAGACGTCGTAGAGGAGGATGGTACTTCAGGTCGCGTGTTCGGCACCCATATATGGCAAGCATGTCAGCGATAGCTCTTTTCAGACGCTCCTTAAGGCCGTTGAGCTGCAGATGGTACGGAGAACTTGGCTGGTGGCTTGTATGGCTACAGTTGAGAATGGCTTCGTCTGCTTTAGCGGCTCCCACGGGATGAGGGCGACAAGATGATCCGTTAGCACCTCCATCAAATGTCACGTGAACGTGACGGCAGTCCCAGCAGCCAGAAGACGACGGGAAGGTTTCCAAAAGAGACTGCTCATGCGGCTTACTCGCGCCAACAAAGAACTGAATGGCTTGACGACGGTGATTGCCACCAGGGAGCTCTGGGGTCGTCGAACAGAATGCCGCAGTTCTTGACCGCGCTCAATTTAAAACTGGCAAATAAGGTTTGTGATTAGAAACCAAAAGCAACCATAACATTACCAAAAAATCTGGAAGCAGTTGACCGCGGCTGGAAGCAATTGAGATAAGTCGGTTCGCATCTCCCTCCAAAGAAAAAAATTGATAATTAATCCGCGTGCCGGCGGCTTTGGGCGTGAGAGAACAATGAGTATAAAGATTCCTGGGAATGTATAAAGCGAGTCTCTCGAGTTCTAACATTTTGCCGATGTGCAAGCCAACACGTGCGGTCAGGGCAATGCCCTACTAAAGAATTTGCCCCTCTTAACAGACATGTTTTCGTCATAGGACAGGACATTTTCTGCATAAGGTATTAATCTTCAAAATGTGTTTCAAGTAATAAGACCTGTTATTGCGTTATGATTACACTTTATTAACTTTATTATTTATTAACACTTTATTAACAGGACATTTTCTGCATTAGGTATTAATTTTCAAATTTGTTTCAACTAATAAAAAGCTGTAATTGCGCTATGATTACCCTTCATTCTATGTTCGTTCGAAAATTTGAAGGAGGTCCACGAGATGCTTTTTTTTAAATATAAATAAAATGTAATTTTTTGCAGTCATTCAAATTAGGACGCGTTCAGCGCGCACCTAGTCAGATACGAGACTAAATGTGTGATTGTTCCCTGTTGGTAGTCGATTTTTTAATGTTTTGGGGATTTAACGTCCCAAAGCGACTCAGGCCACGAGGGACGCTGTGGTGAAGTTCTCCAAAAATTTCTACCCCCTGTTGTTCTTTAACGTGCACTCACGTCGCACAGTACACGGGCCTCTAGAATTTCGCCTCCATCGAAATTCGACCATAACGGCTGGAATCAAACCCGCGTCTTTGGGGTGAGCAGCATGAGTGCCATAACCACTCAGTCACCGCGGCGGCTCGCTGTTTCTAGTAGAGTTAACACCAAGCATATCTAGGGGACGCAGGGGGACAACAGACAAACTCTTTTTGCAATATTTCAGTTTGCATTCAAGCATGAATATTTGCATTTTGCACGTCATTTGGACTATATATTTAAGTCGCAACAAATGAGTTAAATTTAAGAGCACTGAAGCATCCTGCTGTTATTTCGAAACAAACATACCGAGTTGCTTTAATTAAAGAACATGTTTAATCAATTTAATCACCCCGACTGTACTTGTTCGAGGTAGTTAACAAAATAAAAATTGAAGGGAACACTTGAGGTCTGCCTTAAGATAGTGAAATTATATCATTAATGAGTTAAAACGATATATGTGGAATTGGAAATTCTCAACTTTACATTCATGGGTCCCTAGGAGTCCTCACACCGGTGTTGCGGCAATAATTCAGCCGTTCAAGGATGCACTACTGCCCTGCTCTGACAGGCACTGCCACCGGTAGGGTTTGTGAGAACCATGTCGTTCTTCCTGTGGAACCGTCATGACATATTATTGGCTTAAGAGCCACCTGCGGTGGTCAGTTTTCTCACAACCTAATGGGCAGGTTGAATTGATGCCACAAGGTCACGTGACGTACGTGACCCACCTAGGTTGCCTTTAAGCCGGGTGGCCACCTGTGCCACCCTATTTCATGCTCACAACGCCGAGAACACCGATGCCGGACTTTCTGCCGGACTCGAGGAGAGGCGCTCAAGAAGAGCGCCAGGACAAAGAATGCACCATGTCAATACTGAATACTCATCTTTTAACTACTAGCTTTATATTCTTTAAATGTTGAGAGGCATGCAACCCACCATAAGTAATATCCATATAAGGTTTTAGAATTTGGAAAAGCCGGTAACCTTGGCGCAGTGCCCAAGAAATTTTACCTATTTCGACAAGTTACGCGCACTGCAGAAGTTGCTTTGCCTGCAAACCTCTTTTAAGTGCACATATTTTGGCGCGATGTAGCGAAAATTCGTTTGGCAGCAGTGAGCAGAGTAACCGCGTATTCGAAATTCTAAACATTGATAGATAATAAGTAATGTGGGCTACATGCTGGTAGACGTGCCGAAAGCACGTATTCGTTGTTTTCTTATGTTCTGCACTACTAAAAATATGCCAAGAAGGGCTGTTGCAAGTTAAAATGCCTTCTTTTAAAAATTGTGTACCTAGGTGAACCATCTTGTATATGTCAACATAGTATGTCATTCTACTTATCTCTCATTAAAGAAGTTTCGAATTTCACAATCAGCAGTTTGTCTCGTTGAGTACTAGGAAATATTTAAATAAATGAAACAAATTTTCCTATCTCCTGAAGAAAGCACTAATTGGAAAGTAGTAGCCTTTATATGAAAAAGTAAACCACTGCCCCGCTTAAATGGGTAATCTTGCCCTGTTAGCCGTTTTACAAACGTTCCATTTAGAATAAACACGGTAGTGCACCTTGCATTTAAATTGACATCTTCTGTTGTGTTTTTCCCATATGATGCATAAATCAGCAGTCAAACGAAGCCGCTACAAAACGGTCTGAACTTCATCTATTAGATAGCGACAGCTAGAAGTTAAACAAATGTTGTCTTACTCTAATCACAAGAATGCAGGAAATTAGGGTAATCTTTGCGAGGTTTATTGTATAAGTAGGTCTCTGTTTGAACTAAACTGAATATAATAAAGTTTATTTCCAGACATACAGGAATTGGTCAACGGGCTAAAAGCTACAATTGCAGCTTGAGAGAAGCTTTCGAGCAAAAAATGCACTTAAAACCAGCACGGATGTCGTAATCTCTCTTAAAGGCACATTACCGCATTTTGTGAAAACTAGCGCACTCCTGTGCCCTGGCCGCTTAAAAAACACCCTCTTTACGTTATAGCTTGATTAATTTGGCAGATAAGTTCAAGATGTACTATTTACACTCATTGAGACTATGCTATAAGTATATTAGAAATATCTGGCACCAAGATATATTTCACTTGTGAATGTTGCTGTATCTTAGAAGTGATGCTGTTATGGTCATAAAGTGTTAACTTTTTTCTGTTACTAAGTTCCTAAATACTTTTTTACACGCGAACGTTCTGTTGCATTTGTATTTTTTACCGCGTTTCTTGGGTAGCAGCGCCAATTTGTAGGTATTTCTAAGGCTTTTATCGCGGGTTTCTTCTCACATCAAACAAAAAGTGAAACCCAACCTATACTAGGCTGCAATCTTTCAATTTTTAAGGGAACCTTTCTGACAAGAGAGCGCGAAAATATTTGCCTAAAATTTTTCTAAGTTTAGTTTTCGACCGAAAGCCATGACGGGGCACGTTTGTTCACATGGCGTCTGAGCACTAGGCTAGAATTTCAATCAACATGGTTCTGTCGTATATTCGACCATCTGTGAATTTTGCCTGAAAGTTGATATTGCTTCTACGTGCATAGGGCACTCAGTTAGCCATTTGTGTCGAACCAAGTATGTGCACGTAGCGCCTTCTGTAGGATGGCGTCGGGAACCAGGATAGCGCTCGCCACACGGCGAAGGAAATAAGGACGGCACCTGGCCATGGCCCGTGCATCCACGGCTCTCAGTTCTTTTCTAGTGTAGGTTCGCATCAGCTGTCTTGTTCCTTCGCTCCTGAGGCATAAGGGGATATGGTAGGGAAAAGCCCTAAAATAGAAAGAGAAATGGTACATTGAATAATCAACTATAGCCACGCTTGGACTACAATCTCTCACCCTCGTCTTCGCGCTTCGCCGTGCTTTTCGTTTGTTCTTCGCCATCGCAGACGTGATTCACTCGATCATCGGCTTGGGCTTCCGCTCATACTTCGACTTGGACGTCAGCGTGCGGCATCGTCGCCTTACCGACGGTCTGACTCATCTCTTCATCTCGAGAGTCTTGTCCGACCTTGCTCTCATGAGCATACGCACGCCGATGCCTCCCTCTAAGTTAAAAAAAGTGTTGGCGGATTTCCCTGAACTCACCAAGCCATGCAACCTCACTCAGGCGCCTAAAGATACGGTGACAAACCACATCGTCACCCGGGGTCCATCCGCAGCTGCTCGACCCCGCCGCTTCTTTGGAGACCCTCTAGCTATCGGCAAACGTGAGTTACTGCAGCTCGGCATTAAGCGCCCGTCATCCAGCGCGTGGTCGTCTCCGCTGCATCTAGTGCCCAAGCATGATCCCGGTGACTGGCGTCCCTGTGGCGACTACTGGGCGTTCATTGCCAAGACTGTTCATGACAGCTATCCGCTGCCCAACATCCAGGACTGAACGTCTCGCCTCACAGGATGCAACAATTTAGCCAAGTTTACCTACTTAAGGCGTATCACTAAATTCTTATCGAACCCGCGACATACCTAGAAGCTCCATCACGACACCCTTCCGTTTGTTTCAGTACGTGTGGATGCTTTTTGTACTACGCTATTCGGCTCAAACCTTACAGCGGTTCATGCCTGAGGTCACACGGGGCCTACCGACTGTATCCGCGTACCTTGATGATATCCTCATCGCCAGCTCTACGCCTGGCGATCATGAGCAATACTTGCGTCATTTGTTCAAGCGTCTACAGCAGTATGACCTGGTTGTGAACGCCTCCAAGTTTAGTTTTTATGCATCTGAGCTGAGGGTCATTACATATCCTCAGAGGGTATCCGCCCTCTCGCGTCTCACGTCCAGACCATCCAAAATTATCCCCAGCCTACAGCACTGGGCCACTTACGACAATTCCTGGGGCTAGTGAATTTTTCCTTGCGCTTTATCCCGCACTGTGCTAAGCTGCTTCGCCCGCTCACCGACCTCATTCGATCAACTTCTTCCCCGTCTTCCATCTTTTCAGGGTCATCAGAAGTCCGGGACACCTTTACAGCCTCAAAACAAGCAGTCGCGAACGCCGTGCTTCTTGCCCATCCGTGCAGCAATGCCTCTACGAGACGGATGGTGGGTGCCTCCAGAAGGCCGTTGGAGCAGTCTTAACAGCAGTACGTTAACTCCTACTGGAGACCATTATCTTTTTACTTCGGAAGCTACTTCCTGCTAAGACCGACTACAGCGTCTTGGTCCGAGACCTCCTACTCATCTACTCCGCGATACAGCACTTTCGGCATTTTGTAGAAGGATGCCAGTTTCACGTGCTGACCCATCATAAGCCACTTGTGTCCGTGTTCCGCACCAACTTATCGAAGTACGTGTCACGTAAACTCCGTCAGCTCGCTTATATCTCGCAGCTTACTACCGAAATCCGCTATGTGAAAGGCGCGGCCAACGCCGCTGCTGATGCCCTCTGTCGTATATCCGCGGTAGACACTCCATCTCCCACTGTCGACAGGGCCGAATTCTCTGCCGCACAGCAGGATGACAGTTTAAATACCATTTGCGAAAAAGTTTACGGGCGAAGGCGCTTTCAAATCAAGGTGCATTACCTTATTTATTCTAAATGCCACATTTTTAAAATGGCTAAGAGGGCAGGTTTAATCATTCAAGCGGCACAGTGGGTTCCTTTTGCATACAAACAGTACTACTTTCCGATTGGTGCTTTCGACAGCATATACTGGAAATTGTTTTATTTATTCAAATGTTTCATAAAACTCAGCAAGAGAAACTGCTGAGTGCCAAATTCGACTCTTATTTAATCCGAGATTAGTAGATAGACATACTCTGTTTGACGTATATAGGGTGTTTCACCTAAGACTACGCAATTTTTTTAAAATAGGCATTTCGACACAACGATGCTTTCTTTAACGTAATACTTTCATTCGTGCAACACATAAGAAAAGAGCACATACGTGCTTTCGGTACGTTTACAAGCGTGTAGCCCACCATATTTAATATTCAGATCAGTGTTTAGAATTTTTTAATATGCGGTTACCTTCCCCGCTGCGGCCGAACGAATTTTCGCTAAAGCGCGCCAAAATTCATGTCCTTTCGAGATGCTTGCACGCAAATCAACCTACGCAGTGCACGTAACTTGTCACAATAGGTAAAATTCCTAGTGGCACAGCGCCATGGTAACCGCGTTTAACAAATTCTAAAACCTTATATAGATATTACTTATGGTGGGTTATTTGTCTCTCAATATTTAAAGAACATAAAGCTAATAGTTAAAAGGTAAGTATCCAGTACTGACACGATGCATTCTTCGTCTTAGCGCTCTTAAACGCGTCTGGTCGAGGCGAAGAAACTGATGTGAACGGTTCAGCAGCTGACGTTGAACCGTTCACGTCCCCAAACCCTGCGGTCTTGCGTCTTCTCTAGTCTTCTGATCCTTCCTGGCTCCATGAAATCTGTTTCAGGTGTTTAGTAACGCAGTCGATGCTCCAAACCGCACCACCAAGTCGAGACCCGAGCCCGCCGATGTCTAGAGCCGTCGATTTTACGCCTGCCCACCAGGGTAGCCGAACGCTGTGAGGTGTTCAGAAGAAGTTTGGGGCTCTCCAATACGATCAAACCGCTAAGTCATAACCAGCTGCTCCAACACTACCTTCACCTATCTCGCAACCTTCCATTAGCATGCAGGCTACTAACACTTCGCCGACCTTCGTGTTGCAGCAGCCGCGGGAGCTACCGACCTTCTAAGGCTTCCCAGGCAAAAATCCGGAATTTGAGTGTGTCGCCCAATACAACGGGTGGGCTGTTGATTCGAACCTCCAACGTGTGTTTTTTCAGGCTGCACGGTGCAGCTAGTGCCTGGTAAGAAAGGGACGAGACAACATTAGCCATACTGAGTTCATTCAAAAACCACTTCCTGCCACCTCTCACCCCCATGCAACGCTAGGAACAAGCCGAGCTGCTCCTGCAAACTCGAGTTCAGCTTCCAAACGGATGTGTCCTCATGTACTTTAATCAATAAATCAATAATTAAATCATTCAATCAGTGTTTTATTTTCTCTGAAAACTAGAAGCAGAAATGACAAAAAGCTCGGAAGCTTGACAAAGGTCCTTCTCAATTTTTTCAACCTGGCAGTACAACAGAGAAACGACAAGTTATCATTTTTTCACACAAACAGAAAGTAGAAAAAACAGAAACCACTAAAAGCAGCGCTGTTCATTGCAGCACTCAAAAAATAACACGCTAAGGGAAAAAGAACAACTGCGTTTTTAAAATGCTGCGAAAAACTTGTTTAGAAAATACAGTTTATTAACGTCCGTTGAATGCTCGGAAGGGTCCAGAAATTCTTGTTTTAACATATTTTACAATACTGGCAGAGTGTAAGAGATGGACTATTAGGTGTAATATGTTCTAGGTGTCAGCACTATCCAATTTCTTTCTGTAGTTTGTAGAAAATGGGTGTTTTTACAAGTTCTGTCAAATACCCAATATAACTTTCATCCCTCCGTGAAGAACATTTGCAGCTAATTAAAAGATGATAAATGTAGAAAGCAAAGGCTGGCGAGATTTCATATTTTAAAAAACTGTCACATAGGGAACACCAGCAATGCATCATGCAGGTATTTTTTAAGGTGAACTTTGACAAATTAGTGACTCCTGTAGGGGCCCAAACGATAGAGCAGTATTGTGAGATAGAACTACGCAGTTATAAATTAATAGCCAAACTTTGACAGGAATAATGCTACTCAGGTGCGAATTAACATCCACAGCTGAAGGTATTTTTGGTCGTATACAATCAACATAATCGTTCCAAATCAGGTGGTTGAAAATATGACAGCAAGTATTTTTATAGAATCTACTATTTCTCCAGGATAACAGGTTCAAGATACATTGAGAGGTCTGAATAATACAATCTCTTTTGAATAGCATAATCCGATTTTTTTTAGAATTAATCTTCAAAGAATTTGGTACCATCCATGCATTCAATGCAGCTAGTGTTCTGGCTGCTTTTTCTTCGACGTCACCTTCTGATTTCCTGGATATAAACACAAAGTTTTGTCAGGGTCGGATACAACTTTACCATCAGTTACAAAGTGCACACTATTGTTTATGTAAATTAAACATAAAAGAAGCCCCAAAATGCTTCCTTGGGGAGCTCCGGCACTAATATTTTGTACTAAAGACATTGAGTATTTAAAACCTACCTATTGTGTCCTGTGCGAGACGCCGGATTTCATAAGGTATAGAGCTTTTCCGCGCGAACCATAGTTTTCCAGTTTATGTGGTAGAATTCTGTGGTTTATTAAAAGAGTGCCTCTGTAAAATCGATGTATTTACCTGCAACTATCTTCTTATTTTGAAACATGTCCATTATTATTTCTTTTTGGGTGAGTAGCAGTGCTTCTGTCGATTGATTCTTTCGGGAAACCGTATTTGAAATCAAGAAGTAGGTTGTCGTTTTTAAAAAAAGATTCTACCCTATCATGCATTATTTTGTCTATACCTTTTCAAAATACCGGTAGTATAGAAATTGGACGCTAGTTGCAGACCCAATTTCTGCTGCCACTTTA
The DNA here is from genome assembly GCA_030143305.2 of Amblyomma americanum. NCBI lineage: Eukaryota > Metazoa > Arthropoda > Arachnida > Ixodida > Ixodidae > Amblyomma > Amblyomma americanum. Next base: position 92,926 of record JARKHS020011418.1, on the reverse strand, counting down.
AAAAACAAGCATCACTCGAGCTATTTATAATGTCTGCTGTAATTAATGGGGAGATGATAAGAGATTGTAAATGTGGGTAATAGCCGAGCATATTTAGTTCGAAACATGTTTAATGGGTGCTATGTAAAGACCAGTGGCATGTACTGACTTCCTAATTTTGATAGTGTTTAAGGAGCAGAAAACTTCTGCACAGTCGGTGGGGCCAAAGAAAAGGGGCGATGAACTTCTGCTTCCCTTCATGAAATTAGTATAATTCTGACTACCGTTTATCTGGCTTTGACCAGCCTGTAGTACAAAAGGTTGCTGAAAGTGTCCGCTAAGCAAGTACATAAAGGAAGTATTCGGTCGGGCTTACCTCAACATGCCCGAGGGGAAAAAAACTGTCTGCTGATCAGGGGCATCAAAAAGCCAATCTTCCTTGGTTTAATGCGAATCCCCCCAAAATATTCCAGATTTTGTGCCCGAGGTCAGAACCATAGAGAAGACGCTCGAGGTGCAATCCAAGCAGTACGAGCATCACTCACCTCTCATGACTTCCGCCGTCGTCGACGCTGGTAACCCTGACGTCTTGCGTGATACCATACGGGCGGTAGTACGCGAGGAGCTCCAGACGCTCTTTCCGACATCTCGGGTGCCGCAAGTGTCATCCGTTTCGAACATCATTCTTGAAGACGTCCAGAAAGCTCTCCCCCCCCCCACAAACACCTCCAACCAAACCGCCACAGGCACTGACATACGCCGCAGCCATTCTTCGTGGCGGCCCACCCCAAAGCCACCACCAGGAGGCCTCTGCCTAAACCCGTCCAGTATCCTTTGCTCTACCTCCTCCAGTGCGCCCACGCAAAAGCGACGTCTCGCGCACTTCCGATCGTCGCCCTTTGGCGTGTGCCACAATTGCCTCTACCGACGCATGGGTCTGCCGGGATTTAGTGCCGACGTGCCACGACTGCAGCGTGGTCGTGTCCCCCAGAGATTGACGATTACGTTGCCGCAGTGTCTGGCGCGCCATATAAGTTTCCCCGGTCTCCGCCCCCTCCCCCCTCCCCCCCCCCCCCCCGGCATTTCTTCTCCCTGCGACGTCCATATGCCTATCTGGAGCGGGGATGGTCGCCTAGTTTCCATCGGGAAAACTAGAAGCGGCAACCTTTACGGGGGACGTTGCTCGTCGGCGAAATGTTGAAGATGCCCTACCACTGCACCTCTCCCGCCATACGGTTCCACGACATCCGGAAACTTACGACCGTGACACCCCGCCTCATCACCGCAACCAACTAGTGCCGCACCGCAGCCTTGACTGGAATCCGTGACGTGCCGGTCCCCCGACAGCTGGAAAGGCCGATATGAACATTTCCATCGAAGAAACTGACGTGTACCGACGTAACTGCGCTCGTGAAAACAGGTGCCGATTGCTCTGCTCTTGGTGGTCCTTTCGCCACAACTCTGAAAATGGATACTGCGCCTTCGACGGGCCCACAACTTCATACTGCCGGAGGCCACTTGATCACGCCGCCTGGCACGTACACGTCTAGAAACCTAAATGGCAAATTTCTTCGTGTTGTCGCATTGTTCCCGCGACGTCATCTTTGGTATGTATTTATTAACAGAAATTTGGCGCCGTTATCGATCTTCAATTCAAGTCAGTGACCTTCTCGATGGAGCATGCAATGCACAGCGCTTCGAGCGACCGACGGCTCTCTAATCCTTGACGATCACGTCAACATCCCGCCTCGTTCTAGTCTGATCACGTCCGTCGCTGCGTAGACACTCCGAAGCATTGAAGGCACCGTGGAAGGCAAACAGGTCCTGCCTTTAGTACGGAGTCCTGCTTCCGCCCGAGTGGTTGTTTGCCTACAAGACGGTAGAGCGGAAGCGCTGCTGACAAATTTCGCTGGCGGCTATCAACATCTGAGTATTCGAACTGCAGAGCCTGGTATTACTGGTGTCACTGACATTAGAAATGCCACTGGTCTTGTTACGATCTCCTCGACCGAACCTGAAAGGCCTGCCGCCGATTTACAGTTCGACAGAAACCGCCGGTTTCCGAACTGCAGCTTCGCCATGTGCGAGATATCTTTTAGCACTATGGGGCTAGCTTTTCAACTTCTTCGCGTGTTGTCAGAACACACTTAGCCAAGCATCGCATTATTACGGATGATATTTTAATCCCCCCTTTGCCGGTCCTCTTATCGTGCCTCCCCCCAAAAGTGCAGGTATCAAACACCCAAGAAAGAGATGCTGCGCGACGACGTTATTCACCCCTCCCGTAGCCAGTGGGTGGCACCTGTCGTCCTTGTGAAGAAAAAAAAGATGGCCCACTGAGGTTTTACATTTATTACTGAAGCCTCAAGAAAATAATAAAAGAGACGTTTGCCCCTCCCACAAATCCACGATGATATAGATCACCTCTGCTCCGCAAAAAATTTCTCATCTATATATCTCCGATCCGGATATTGGCAAATCGAGGTCAAGAAGAGGGACTTAGAAAAAAACGTTTTTTTCTCCTATGGGCTGTATAAGTTTAAGGCAATGCCCTTAGGTCTCTCTCTGCTAGGTAGCGGCCACCTTCCAGCTGCTTGTGGGCAGAGTCCTTGCAGATCTCAAGTGGTAGACTTGCCTCGTCTATCTTTACGATGTTGTGGCCTTCGCCCCACTGTTCGAAGTGCCTCTAAACATTCATACAAGTCATTCAATCTTCTGGACTCACCTTAAAAAATGGGAAATCTAATTTTGCTTACACCGAGCTGAAGTTCTTAGCGAACGCCGTCAGCAATGCGTATTTCCGATTCAAACCAGAGAAAACAACAGCTACTGCCAAGTATCCTCCACCGCAAGCCCGGATCGCCGTCCCACGATTTCTTGATTGATGTGCTTACTACCGACGCTTTGTAAAAGACTTCGCTCTAATTGCCGAATTCTTGACGCGTTTGACACCGAAATACACCCCTCTCACTTGAGACGCCGCGCAGGGCAAAGCATTCGAAGATCTTCAACGCCACCAACAAGCATCTCCCGTGCTGGCCCCCTCTTAGAGAACACTGACCTTCATATTGGCGGAAGCAACGTAGGCCTCGACGCCGTCCTGGTACAAATCCAGGCTGGTTACGAACGTGTCATCGCTTACGCAAATCGTTCCTTGCCTAAAGCGGAATCTAACTATTCCGCCGCCAAAAAAGAATGTGTAGCCATTGTGTGGGCGACGTCTAAATTCCAGCCCTTCCTTCATGTTGAACCTTTCAGTGTCACTGAACATCACGTCCTGTGCTGGCTGGAGACCATCAAGGACCCATCATCCTGCAATGTGACATGGAGCTAAGACTTCAGGAATTGGACATAACTGTCACGTAAAAGTCTGAGCTCCAGCACTCAGATGCCGACTGCCTCTAGCGCACCCATGTAGATTCCCCCACGGATGACACTACCGGCGACGTCATCCTCTTGGACACCATCAGCGCAGCGTGTCTTTTCGAGCAGCAATCAGTCACCACTGAAATTCGTCACATCATTGGCTTTCTAAACGGTACAAGCGCGACTGCCCCGTGATCTTTCATGTGCGCGCTGCCGTTTTTATGCATTCGCAACGGTGCCTGGTGAAGAAAAATTTCTTCGCACGCAATACGCCGTATCTGATCGTTATACCTACGAGTCTGCGCTATGAAATTTTAGAAGCTCCCCAAGACGAACCAAGGTTTGAATATTTGGGAGTCTCCCATACGCTTACATGGATCAAGGAAAAGTTTTACTGGCCTCGACTTAATGCAGGCAACCTACAGAAATATATAAAGCAAAATGGCCAACCTGCAGCAAAGCAAATAGTCGGGTTCGCCTCTGTGTTGGTCGTCCTGCTCACGCCACTGCCTCCATGTGAAGAATGGTCCGCGCCGTTTACGAGCTTTTGTAGCCGAAGCCCGATGACGTCACCGCTCCTGGTTCAATCATCGGCCCACAGATATTTTCAGGTACGATGCTCCGTGTCGGCTTCTTCCGGAAAGTATGGGCGGCCAGCTGTGCGCGGAAGGATGCAGTTATAGCCGTTCATGTCGCTCACAAATGTTTAGATGTTTATCACATAACTGAAAAATCACAGGCTTAGCCACGCTTATTAAGTTTCCTCTTTTCGTGGCGCACACTAAATGTGATGATACGCCTTCACAACATTTACTGTAATCGCGTTTGCGATATTCTAAAACCTGATATGGCTGACACGATTAGCAAGCTACAAGGCAGGCATGCATCTAACTATAAATGTTAAATTGTGTTTTAGAAGCTACTTAAACAGTGAATTATGGACGCAATTCACACGTTTTGTTATGTACGCGAACAACGGAAAAAATATGCCTCAATATCTTATTTCACATCCAAAATGCCACTTATGGAACTGTGTTTATATGTTATAATCTAGCTTATTTTTTTCTATTTGCTCGAAGCCTCATTGATACTGTAAATTCAGAAGAGCGTGTTGTCGGGCAAGTTGGCTTTGCATGATATAGAAGAAGTTAGCGCAAAACTTAGACGAAGACAGAGAAGAAACACACAAGACGACAGACGAGCGCTCGTCTGTCGTCTTGTGTGTTTCTTCTCTGTCTTCGTCTAAGTTTTGCGCTAACTTCTTCTATACTGTAAATGTTTTCTACTGTTCAATAGCTTTTACGAAAACCACTTTTGTTCTCAATTGAACCAATTATTGCCCAATCTCTAGTAGTTATTACCTTTAGTAATTACCTTGTTGGCAATAGATAGAAAGCTGTCTCACCTTCTCCCCAAACTGCGTGCACTCCCAGATACGCTTACAGCGCGTGTGGGTAGCTTCTAGGCTTGAAAGGAGATTCCCTCGCCTCAGCGTGGCAACCTCAGCCACTAACCAGCCACCAAAAGCCGAGGGCCGTGGACGTTTGGTGCCCAAGTTTCGCCGGGTGCAAGCCAGAGAATAGGTTGGAGCGAAACGTTCACAAACAAAACAAAGTTTATACAACAAAAAGACGATAAAGAGGAATTTACAGTCACTCGTAACAGCACATACAACGTGATTTACAATACAATAATGTCGTCGAAAGTAACACTCGAGAGAGACTATAATACAAAAGAAATAATGAACATAAAGTGCACTAACACAAGAGAGTTGTAAACAAACGAAACACGATCTTTTCACCGGGCACTGCGAGAGTCCGACCAATGAAGCATGAGGACGGAGCTGTCACGCAGGCTCACGCAAGCTGCTTCGCTGGTCCGTGGCTGGGCGAGTGGTGTTGATCCGTGAGTAAAGCGGCGCGCTTATCTGAAGCTAAAACGAAGGCGCGGGCTGGCAGAGAGAGAGGTCAATGCCGTTTGTATATAGGCGCGCTCCCCGTCCGTTCGTTGTTCCCGCCAATGTAGGTGCGCACACACACGCAGTATTACCGGTATAATTTCCTTGTTATTCTCGCGCCGGGCGCGCGTACTCATTAGTGAGACGTGGAGGCCGGCTTCTACGAAACTGCAGTTCTTTCTTGCAACACGCCAGCGCTAGCGCGCGAGCGACGTGGAGAGGGTATCCCTCAGCATACTCAAGACTACCCCTCTCCGTCGGCATCAAGTAGAATTTACTCCAGCCTTGTCGACTCTTGGACGGGGCGTGCGGACATGCTCCCTTTAGCGCCATGCCGGCGAGCGAAGTGGGGAGGGCCGCAACACACCCAAGGTAAGGCGCTCTCCGGGGATTTCTTTGTCCGCTCTTCAGTGCGCGCGCTAGCGGTATTGCTTCCGCGCTGCGCTGGTTTTCCGAATATGCGCCGAATTTTGTGACACTGCCCGGTACTTTACAAAACACAAACTCAATGGCAAATGAGAGGATACATGAATACAGTCATGTTCTCAAGCACATAACACTAAGCACATAAGCACATAACAACACCTGCTGACGGGCTAGATGGTGCATAGCAGATTGACGGAATAATAAGCGCACAGGACAACACACACAAGAGCAGAGGAAGACACGGACTGGCGGACTTAGCGCCAGTCCTTGTCTTCCTCTGCTCTTGTGTGTGCTTTCCTGTGCGCTTATTATTCCGTCAATCTGCTTAGAGCTTGGTCATGGATTTCACCAAAAAAAGGCTCCAAATACTAGCAATGTTTGTACTCGTGTGCAAGTAGCCTCTTTGGTTCAAGATGTTGATAAAATGTCTTTCTATGAAAATACAAAACAATGTGCAACAATAACTGAAAATAGCATGCCCAATATGCGCGCGAGTGATTCATATATGACACATGAGGCAATCAATGTAAGATAACACACTTCCCAGCAACACAATTTATCAATACATTGATTCGCTAGCAGACAGAATAATCCTGTACATTTTATGCACAACAAGGTAGACAGGTCGGCCTCAGCAATGGCCATGCGGCCTGCCCGCTCGTGTTTGAGGTAGCCAAAAACCAAAAAGAAACGTGTGCAATTGGGAGTAGTAACACCTTCCGATGATTTTATTAAATAAAGGCGATGTTTATAAGCAAAAACGCATGCGGCGAGAGCCATTAGTACAATAAACTCGAACGTAGAGTAAGATGACAAAAACAATTTGCAACCATAAGCGGTGGCTCAGTGCTTAGGGCACTGGACTACTGATCCGAAGTTCCCGGGTTCGAATCCGACCGCGGCGGCTGCGTTTTTATGGAGAAAAAACGCTAAGGCGCCCGTGTGCTGTGCGACGTCAGTGCACGTTAAAGATCCCCAGGTGGTCGAAATTATTCCGGAGCCCTCCACTACGGCACCCCTCCCTTCCTTTCTTCTTTCACTCCCTCCTTTCCCCTTCCCTTAGGGCGCGGTTCAGGTGTCCAACGATATATGAGACAGATACTGCGCCATTTCCTTTCCCCCCAAAACCAATTATTAATATTATTATTAAAAAAGCTAGCCATGTTAGCTTTACGGCTTGAAAAGGTAGATGCGTTTTCTCTTTTTCGTTTTTTAAATCTAGGCTATACCTCTTTTCTTTTTCCTCACCTCCCTCTCAGACGCAGTTTATGTACAGCAGGTGATAACTTCCGCTGTAGTTCATTTGCTATTAAACCTCGATCTCGCTTTAATCCCGCCATCTATTTTATCTAAATGGGTGTTCCAAGCTACACTAAAACAGGATTCAAAAATGTGCAATGCAGTAGGTAGGCGAAACCAATGACGTATTGTTGTCCGTCCTGTGGCACTCCTCAGAGAACGTTTTAAATTCCATTCAATTAATCAGCTTACATTAATTATGAAAAACTTAATATTCTCTTAAGGGACACGTGCGTTTCCTTAAATTGTAGAGGGTAAGAACCAATCCGGTTTTTTGTAGCAAGTTATGTTCGACGGGGCGCTTCCTCCAGCAGTTAAACCCCACAAAATATGAAAAAAACACGTAATAGAGCACTTAGGCTGTCGTATTTTAGCACTGCCAAGCGCGTTCTAAATGAAAGATGCGCGCGTTCACCGTCTCGAATTGGCGACGCGCCGCTCTTAACATAGTCTTAAAAGAGCATTAGCACACTTTTCTTCAACATGGAAAGCTCGTGGTGCGATCTGCTACATATGTGATAGGCAGCCCACAGAGAGCTATTTACGACGGGGCTTTTACTGAGACATTACACAGAAAAAAACAGAAAAATGTGAAGAAAGCAGTGAAGTCGCATAATTCAATGTAACCCCCCTTTTTATTTTTATTTTTATTTTTCCAAGCCTCCGCGGTGGCTGAGTGTTTATGACGCTCGGCTGCCGGTCCGAAAGACGCGGGTTCGATCCCGGCTGCGGCGGTCGAATTTCGATGGAGGCAAAGTTCTGGAGGCCCGTGTGCTGTGCGACGTCAGGGCGCTTAAAAGAACCCCAGGTGGTCGAAATTTTTGGAGCCCTTCACTACGGCGTCCCTCATAGCCTGACTCGCTTTGGGACGTTATACTCCCATAAACCAAACCATTTTTATTTTTGTCATTTTGGAGCCCGGCGAACTGAGCAGTGGCCTCGCACTTGGGCGTGGTTGAAGCGCACGTAGAGTTTGTACACATTACGTCCGTTCGTTCAATATGGTAGCGCATGACCCCAGTCGCGTGATTGTTTTACATTTTGCGGACTTTAAGCGTCTGAAAAAATGACACGTAGGAGGCGTTGCTACAAAAAAATTGATTGGGTCTTTCTTAACCGCATGTACAACATGACGGAAAGCACGTCACACTGAAGAAAATATTTATGATTTCGCATATTTAGCTTTAGCTAACTAATTTATTAACCGGAACCTAAAAAGTGCTGTGAGAAGGCTCAATGACGGGACCTAGTAGGTCGTTGTTTTGAGGTAGCTCAGATTCGCTACTTAATTTAAAAACATTAGTTAATGTTACGTCAAACACTCTATATGTCGGAGGTTTAGAGGCAACAAATGGCCCATTTTGTCTAGCCTGTTAAATTGACCTTGCCAATCATGAGGAAACATGGGAAAACAAGGGCCATTGTTGACTTGTTGACTGTGTAACGGAGCGGCAAAGATAATATGGGGACATAGTGGATAACTAGGGCCATTATGAGAAAAGTAACTGAGTGGCGCTGCCAACATGGTGGAAATAGTGGTCATCAGGGGCCATTGTTGGCAGTGTAACTCAGAGGCGCAGCCAGCATTGGGGAACAGTGGCGAATTATGGTCATTATTCGCGCCATTCGATAGTCGTCTTGCCTATGTTGTGGACACAGAGGGCAGTAACGGCCACCATAGAACTTGTAAGACAGTGGTACTGCCTATATTGGGAGCACAATGGCGACGTTGGTCCTTTGTAGGACCGACCTTTGCCATCAGATTTCCGATATCGGGCCAATGCCCTGTGCTGCCTGGGTTATTCCTTTTCTAGCCTGCACCAAAATCTTGAGCAACCGTTCGTCGCACTGCATTATGAGTCTTAGCATTTCTCTTTGCATATACCTTACATGGTTTGGTCAAGTTGGAGGCTAGCTAGCGGCAATGACTCGGATCATTGACATATGAAGCTCAAAAGCCCTGACCTTCACCTTCAGTTGCATGCTTTAAGGCGCAGTTGAAGTGTCCACCTTGATGTCGAGATCTGAGAGCTACTGCGTGCTTCCTTTCCTGAAAACATATGCTTTCGCACTCCTCCACATAAGCAGATTAATGCGCCTGCACTTCAGCCTACTACGGGTGCGTACGACGTCCTTGAGTGGTGCCTCCATAGTTCGAAAGGACCCCTCCCCAGGCAATCTTGCCAGACGGCTCCTGAACGCCGAGCAGGCAGGATACTGCCTAAACGCTCCCCTGTGTCTTCAGCAACCAAGCGTGCACGCCCTAACGAAAGACGGCTCTATAAGCAGCAACACCGCGCTGAAGGCTTTCGCCTCACCGCTCTTTAGGTCAATAAAATCAGCCCCCCACCCCCCGGAATATTTTCTTTCCCTTACGAGGCGAATCGGGTGTCTCCGAGATAAGAGATACGGGCGTCATTTCGTTTCCTTAAATTGTCCAATGGGCAACGCGCCGCGCCAAACGGGCGACGAGTTGGCAACGCTGCATCAAGCTGTCGCGTCCCACACTTAAAGAGAAAGAATTATAGCGTCCTCCATTTATTGTTTTTAAAGTCTTTGTTATTTTATTTTTATTTTTATTTATTAATTTTAGTTTTTCTTTTATTTTTAATTTCTGGTTTATTTAATTACAGCTACCTTACTTCAGAAGTGCTGCTTAATGAACTTTTAAATATTTGTTTCATTTCGCACACAACTTATGAGATTCACAGTTCAAGCGCACAGCTTCCATATCTTCTACCTCCATCTACTGCTTCCGTCTACAACTTCTTTCCACGCCAATCATGAGCCAAGAAAGGTTTTTGCCTTAAAATGGTGGTGTGTATCACTTCACAGAACCGGCCTTGCTGTCGACCCGGAAGGGGCCAGCATCATTCTGTACTCCTGAATTGCAGGAAGCAGTCTGCAATGTAGTGACGTGTGCTGAAGCCATAAGAAGCGCAGAGAATCTCTGTAACGGCGTTGAATGGCGATCTGAAGAAAGGCTTTTTGCACATCCCCTGTGAGGCCTATCGGATGCAGTCGGAAGCTGACGAGCATCGTCACCATATCGTTACTGAGGTTGGGCCGTTTCGCCAGGTGGTCATTAGGCGATGAGAAACCATATGCGTGCGACTACCCGTCGAAAACGACGCACAGCCCTGTCGTGGCATAGGATTTCCAATTTACAGCTTTTTCAGGCATGGAATAAATCTTCCTATTGAGGAGTTGCTCGCGCGGAGCTTTTCCGCTTGCCTATCCACATTATATTGCCTCACTGCTGCGTTGTACTGTTGAAGCAGGTCGCAACTGCCGCCAAGTCGAACCAGACAATGTAGTAGTCCGAGCGCCACCGAACGGTAGTCCGCGAGGTTAACATTCACATTGTTCCACGGAGGCGCGACTTCACCGCGCTTATTTCGCAGTTTGACGTTCTCGGCGATGTTTTCAAAAACTGGGCTGTCTTCGCAAGCGTTTGTTGGAGGGCCACATATGCCAAAGCTGTCCATCTCCCAGAAACACTGCAGTGTGGTCGACACGTCCGCGTCAACACAATTTGTTTGAAGCGCGCACACTATCTTAACTTGCTACAAAATACTTCCATTACATTGTACAGGGCCTTGAAATGTCCAATCAAGCCTTGTATCAATGGCTGCGAGGCTGGTTGCCTGGTCGTGGCAGCAACCTTCACTAAAAGAAAACTCGGAATTTTGCTCCAACCGATAAGCAAATCGATTTCTTTGCTGCCATTCATTTATTGGCAAAACCATAGTATCAGAAAGTGACTCCTTTCCACCAATGAACTGTTTAACGAGCACCTGTGAAATGGGAACTTCAGCCAGCGCATCCGGAATGAACGAAACCTCGAAGCTTCAATTTCGGGCTTGATCTTGTCTATTGGTTTTCCAGATTGAACCGCACCAAACTGAGCTTGCTTGGCGCCGGACCTGTAGCTGACCCCAAAGCTTTGATTGTCAAATCAAAAGTCTTCACGAGTAGCAGTCCCAACTTCCATGAGACGTCGGTTCAATGAAAGTGTGTAGGCTACCGTTATCCTAGATACCTCTGATGTACATTGACTGGCTGTCAGTCAGCAACCTAGCCCAAAATGGTTGCAGCAGTGCTTGTGTATCCATGTAAATTGTCGTTACATCATTAGCCGTAGCGGCAAAGTTTATGCTCTGCGCAGTGGTGGCACATTCACGTGAGCGGTCACCATAGTTGCAGACGGAGGTCGTACTTTTTCTTTCGCACTCCAAACAGCGAACATTACGACTGGCAGTGTAGATCGATGCCCTGGAATTGTGCATCTAAAACATTGGCTAGAACTGGCAAGAGACGTCTCCGCTCCGGCAGACTCATGTTCAAGTGCAAGACTCCGTCGAGTGCATCGTCGAGAAGAACTGAAGAAACACTCGCCTCCTTCGGTAGACGCGGCGCTGTGTAGAGCAGAAGCCGATGGCAAGGAACTGCAAGGAAAGTCGCGTAATTTATTGCTCCGCTCCTGGCGGCCACAAAAGGCGAGCCGTGACCCTCCTCTTCACCACTAGATTGCCCACCAGCAATCGACCCAGCTTGCTCTAGAGCTTCCACCTCGATGCAGAGGTGCCCCAGAAAACGTTGCAGCTCCGCATCTGCCGACTGCTGTTCAGGGGCGTTTGGCTCGACCTTCCGCCCTTTGTATTAGTCCATCACGAGTTTATTCGATATATCTTTCACCAGAATCTCTACAAGCATGACAGAGGACGATAGCTCCCGCAAACTTAGCGCATGCAGCCCTCTGATAGCGGTGCTGATGTAGTCAAGAAGACTGCGAAACGCAACTACGCTACCAGAGGACTTGACGGGCATGAGAGTCCAGAGGTTAGCCAAGTACCGCTGAATGATAATAATCTTATTTCCGAGGTGGGTCTTCAACATATCGATGGCATCGCCGTAAAAGGTTTCCGATTCTTCAATAGCTTCGATCGCTTACGCCGCCATTCCTCTGAGCAGACCCTTCAAATAAGGAAAAGATCGATGTTGCTTAAGTGCACCGTAATTTTATTTATTTGTCAATACTGCCAATCCCTGTTTCTGGGATTTTTACAGGAGTGGGTTCTGGTCGTAGGCAAACTGTCGACCAGTCATAAACACTATTTTCCAGTATGCAAAAAGTACAGTGAAGATTATGGGGACAATAAGAATAGGCATTGGAAAAAGCAAAAACAAAGATAACCCATAAGTAATCATCACCTTTTCCTTACTTACATGATCACGAGAAGTCACAAGTAAATTCATGGAATATACAAATACATGGAAATACAAATGCATGGAAAAGGAAATGCACGGAAAACACCAAAAATGTTAGAAAAAGGAAAAAAAAATCACAGTTTCTTTCCTGACAATACACCTTTGCCGGCTAGCGCCAAAATATGTCTCAGTACATGGTTGTATAAACACTGGTTCATCAAGGCAGTTCCACTCGCGCACAGCTCGCGGAAAAAAGGAGGACATAAAGGTATTATTTGCCACAGAAATATTCTTGTATGGTAAGTTCATTTTTGTGACGCGTTTCTCCGGAAGTGTTCAGAGTAATGTATTTAGCAGAATCAACTTTAAGTTTGTTATGCAAAATCGTGTACAGAACCTTCAGCCGGTGAAGCGTCGCGCGACAAGCTAGCGTGTCAAGCCCAGTCTCAGGTAGCATCAGCGTCGGAGAATCGGTGCACCTATATCTGTTGCAGATAAAGCGCGCACTTTTTCGGTGGACAGCCTCAATCGTAGTTATGTTAGCTTGCGTGTACGGGAACCAAGCGACATTTGCGTATTCTAGTATTGGGCGAATGATAGTAGTAGTATACGCCAGAAGCTTGGCTTCTTTCGCAGAATACCGCAGGGCTCTTTTTAAAAACATGAGCTTACGCAACGCTTTGCTTGTTACATGATCTACGTGAGCTGTCCACCCCAGACTGGCCGATATAATGATGCCTAAGTATTTGTGCTCGGTGACTGTCTTGAGTGCAGTGCTGCTATAGCCATAAGGCAAGCTAAGTTCGGATTTCTTTTTCGGTATAGTCATTGAAACTGTTTTGTCTAAGATAATGAGCCATTTGCCACTTCGAACACCATTCTGCCATCTTGCCAAAATCATTGTTTAAGCTTATTGGATCATCTCTGGATTTTATTTCTCTATATAGTACGCAATCATCTGCGAACAACCTCAGTTCCGCTTCTACCTGGTCAGCAGTGTCGTTTATGAAGAGAAGGAAGGGAATTGGGGCTAAAACAGAGCCCTGTGGAACACCGGAAAGGACCGGAACAGTATCTGAAGTGTGGTCGCCGAGTTGCACGAACTGGCGACGGTCGGTTAAATAATTGGCGATCCATTGGACTACTGACCCATCCCCTAATATATAACTTAGCTTCTGTAGTAGTTTGGGGTGGCAGACTCGGTCGAAGGCCTTTGAGAAGTCTAGGAAGATGACATCTGTTTGCATTTGGTCGTTAATTGTTTTAGCGAAGTCATGTAAAGTCTCGACAAGTTGTGTAGCAGTGGAAAGACCACGGCTGAAGCCATGTTGTTGGGGATGAAGAATGTTATTTGATTCAACGAACTCTGTTATTGATTTTAGGATAATGTGTTGTAAAACATTACAGGAAGTGCGCGTAAGAGAAATAGGCCTGTAATTTGACGGGCAAGTCCTATCACCTGATTTATGAACTGGAATTATTTTTCCAACTTTCCATTCCGCTGGGAGGCAGTGCTCGCAAATGGACTTATTGAACACAAGGCGTAGGTACTTACTCATGGGTTCGGCATAACGTTTCAAGAGGACATTTGGAATTTCGTCCGGACCGCTGCACTTTTTATCATGTCGGTTTAACAACAGTGATAGTATCCCTTCTTCAGTTACGACTGGGGCATCAAGTACGCCATATTGCTCTCTGTTTTCTTGCCCAGAAGAATGCGTAATACCATTGTCTGGGGTAAATACGGATTTGAAAAAGGCACTGAACGCAACCGCCTGCTTCTTTTCTTCGTACGAAGGCGAAGGGTTTGGAGGGTTTTCTTTGTCACTTATATAGCGCCAGAATTTGTGGGGCGATTCTTTGATAAATTTTGCTAAGAGTTGTTTCACAGAAGTGCTGCTTTGCTTCTTTTGTCTTTTCCTTCAGTTCTTTGTTCATTGTATTAATCCTTTGGCAGTAGCCTGAGACCGGGCTTGATTTGTTGGAATTTCTCAACCTTTTAATTCTACGTTTTAAGTGAATTACTTCGCGCGTTATCCATGGATTGTGCTTTCTTATGGTCTTTTTTATTAGTGGGACAAACTGCTTCATACAGTCCAATCACGAGATTTTTCAACTGCAGCCATATTTCATCGATGTCTGCAGAGCCTTCTGTGCATAGGTTGTGGAAATCGAGGTATTCGTGTGCAAGGTATGTCATGATAGCTGCATCATCAGCTTTGTTAAAGGCATATACACGTTTTGTAGGACCACTCTGACGAAACCGTCGTGGAAACGATAGTGTGCAACACAGCGATATTATGATCAGATAAACCATCAAAAATATTCAGGCTAACCTTTTCCTTCATAAAATGATCACGTAAGAAAATAAGGCCCAGAATAGAGCTTGAAGTACCCTGCACCCGAGTAGCCTTGGAAACAACCTGAGTAAGATTCAGAGTGAATAAAAAGTTTGCCAGAAGATTGTTTATTGCTGTGGACGGGCTTAAGAAGTTCCAATTTAGGTCTGGAAGGTTGAGGTCCCCGGCCATTATTAGAGCGCTTCCCAGCATATACCTCTGCATATACTCAAGAAGCGGCTCAAGATAGGAAGCCTCTGCCGTCAGGGGGTCTGTACACAGCGCCAACGCAGGCAGAGCTCTGACTTAGCTGTACCATCACACCAGACTGCTTCAGCGCCTGGAACGTCCGGCATAAGTGAATAGCGTATGCCTTGCCTCAGAAGCACAGCCACTCCCCCACCTCTAGTTTTTCTATCTTTTCGAACCATGGTGTAGCCAGGAGGAGCAACTTCATGGCTCTTGATATCTGCGTGCAGCCACGTTTCCGTGATGCAAACAATATCAGGGTTTAGAGCAATCAAGATAGCCTCTAGCTGTTCAGCTTTGTTTACGAGGCTACGCGCATCAACATTGATGATAGCTAGGGGCGTCGGCGGGTTCGAGTTGCTCGGGCTGGAGCGTCGTCCTGGCCTACGTTTTTTGGAATTTCAATAATGTCTCGTTTTTCTTCGTCCCATGAGTACAAACGCTTGTTTATTTTTATTTTATCGTATTTAAGGTACACGTTATCTTTTTGATCACGATTAACTTTTGCCCGCTCCCAGAGTTTCGTTCTAACTTCTCGCACAGCCCGGGAGAAGTCTTCCCCAATTGAATACCCAGTTTTTGTTTCAGCTTAGTGCAGTCACCCAGTATGTTAGTTTTGTCTCGGTAGTCAAATAATTTCAAGATAACAGGCCTATGGTTAAGAATCGTCAGATGCTCCCTTTCGACCGAGACGATGAATCCGTTCAAAGCCTGCTGTTTTGATTTCTAACTTCTCTTCAAAAATTTTCTCCACAGTGTCCTGCAAGCTCTGGGGGCTCTCATTTTCTTGTTCTTGAATACCATATCGAATGGGATTAGACCTGCGGCTTCTGTTATCAAGGTCATCAACAGTTTTCGTCAAGGATACAACCATTTTTTTCCGAGTTTATCAACTCGTTCCACGCATTCCATGACCTGTTTTTCAATCTTACCGATTTTTTCTAGTTTTTTTATGTATTGAACCTAGTTTTTGGTTGGTCACCGTTTTCTCTTGTTTTATCTCCTGAATGTCTTTCGCGATCGCTTTCAGCTGCTGTTCAATTGTTTCGCCTGTGGGCCCGGGATTAGTCTCGACGTCCCCCGCCAGTAACAACAGAGATCGTAAAGACACCAACGTGTTACATAACCATTCAAACAGCGGCAGTGGGCACGGCAGCAAAATCAAACAAAGGTTGTTGCTACGGAACGTTTTGCCGAAGCGTTTTCTCACCTGAATGACAAAAAGGAACGGGTTTGTTTCCTGCATGTTGGTAGTGCTGCCGCACCCACTGAAGGATTCTCTGCTGAAGCTCTGGCTTATATACCAGTCCACTGACGCCACGGGCGTCGTCCCTGATGTTGCCGTTGCTGAGAGTGCGGCGCTGTTCGGTATGTAGTTGACGCAGTCGCCGTCTGGACCTCGGTGAAGACACAAGTCATGTTCCCAGATTTCAGGCGGCCGGAACAGATCCGAGGAAGCGATCGGCCTTGAAGAGGGTCCCGATGACACCAGCAGCAAAACCAAGGGAAACCTGAATCACAAGAAGGAACGGGTTTGTTTCCTGCATCTTGGAAGTGCTGCCGTACCCACTGAAGGATTCTCTGCTGAAGCTCTGGCTTATATACCAGTCCACTGACATCACGGTCGTCGTCCCTGATGTTGCCGTTGCTGATAGTGCGGCGCTGTTCGGTATGTAGTTGACGCAGTCACCGTCTGGACCTCGGTGAAGACACAAGTCATGTTCTCAGATTTCAGGCGGCCGGAACAGATCCGAGGAAGCGATCGGCCTTGAATAAGGTCCCGATGACACCAGCAGCAAACCAAGGGAAACCTGAATCACAAAAAGGAACGGGCTTGTTTCCTGCATCTTGGTAGTGTTGCCGCACCCACTCATCTTGGTACTGAATTTGATTACGTTTCTAGGGAGTCCCATTAAAAACACAGAGCAATTTCTTACATAATAAATGCGTTTTTTATTAACCCACTGATTGCATCGCAAAATGTTTTTTTTTCCTCACTGGCAGCTGATAGTCCGGAGTCTCTTAATATCCGCTTCTAAGATAATAATGTAACCTAAGAAAAGCTTTGTCGCCTCATCTACTTTTAATGTTTTTGGTCTTCTTCGCAGAAAGGTGAACGGTTCGAATCAAAGAAGTCCCGCGATGTGTATGCAGTTTCACATTATAAAATGTCGGCTGCTTATAGGCGCGTAGTTTCGAGGAATAACGAGTCGACGGAACGCTGGTATTGTAGTTACACGTAGAGTATTTGCTAGTACCTGTGACATCGTCTATCGCCTACGAAGTTGAACTTAAGGTATCAGTGTCAGAGTGTGTGGTGTGAGTGTCAACGTTGTCGTCTTCAAGCATGATGACGGTTTGTGGCAGTGTCGATCACGTGCCTGGTGGATTCGTGGGGAATACACCTTCAGAAATCAAGTATGTAGACTGTATCCCCATATCAGCCTATAGATTTATATTTTGCATTTCCTTAAACCAAAAAGGCAGACAATATAGGCGCCAACACTACGCCACCAGAGATATTTTTCTTGCCATATATATGTATTACTTGTGCATTTCTATTGCTCATTGACTACGTCCCCAGGACTTCTTGTGTACGGTGGGGTTTATTCGAAGAAGCTTCTTAACAGGAGCAGGGTCAACAGCAGTCCGAGGTCAGCTAGTCCAGCCAGGAGCGTAGACCAGGCGATGGCCATGCGGCTCGCGGGCATGCCCGTTGTTTTCCTTACAATGGCCCCGGACAGAAGGGGAGCCATCCTGGCGACGTAAGGGGCGGAAAAGACAGCGGGGTCTAGTATCTCTTGAGGCGCGGGATATGGACAGTCTCACGGCCGCGGCGTCTGAGATCGGGCGACGATGTGAGGGGGCTCAACAATGTAGTTGACTGGAAACGCTTGCTCCAAGATGCCCTTGATATTTAGTGACCAGTTTCTGGGAGAGGCCCGGAGTACATGGAGGTATCCAAAGCCAGACAAGAGAGCCGGGCGTGAAATTCTGGGGCGGTTGATCTTCATCGTGGCTGGTTTTTTGAAGGGACTGGGTGGCGGTCGTGAGCGACCGGGCGATCTGGCTGCATTCTTGGGCGTGCCTGGCGGCTTCGGAAGCGGTGGTGCACTCATATTCATAAGGGTGGAAAGGGAGAAGAGTATCAATAGAAAAGGAGGGATGTCGGCCATTAAGGAGGAAAAAAGGAGAAAATCCTGTTGTAGTGTGCGTAGCAGTATTGTGCGCGAACGTAATGTACGGGAGAATAAGGTCCCAGGTCGTGTGGTTCGAACAGACGTACATAGCCAGCTTGTCCCCCAGAGTGCGGTTAAAGCGTTCAGTGAGGCCGCTGGTGTGAGGGTGGTAAGCGGGTGGAAACCCGATGGATGACGCTGCACTCAACGAGCAGAGCTTTGATGACATCAGATAAGAAGACATGGCATCTGTCGCTGAGGAGTTCTCGAGGGGCACCGTGTCGAAGCATGAAGCGACGCAGAAGAAAGGATGCGACATTTTGTACCGTGGCAGCAGAGAGCGCGGCGGTTTCAGTATACATCCTGAGGTGATCGACAGCAACAATGATCCATCGTTTGTAAGAAGCAGTGTACGGGAGGGGTTCATATAAATCAATGCCAACGCGGCCTAAAGGGCGAGGCAGACAAGAAAGCGGCTGCAGCTCGCCAGCAGTACGGTTAGTGGGTGTCTTGCGGCGTTGGCAGTCGAGGCACGAGTGTACGTATTTCAACACGAAATTGTACATACCACACCAGCAGTAGAGGGGGGCGGAGGCGCGTGTAAGTCTCGAAAAGGCCCGCGTGACCGCATTGTCACTCAATGCGAAAACATAAGCAGATATAGGACCGTAGGTGGCGAAAAATGACATGGAGCCACTTTCCTCCATCAAAATGATAATTACTACGATAAAGCTGGGTATCTCTGATCTCAAAATGTGAACCTTGACAGCGCAACGCACGGGATGGTGTAACCGCCGATGGGTCGGAGAGAAAGTCGAGAAGAGCACGAATCCAGGGATCCTTGCGCTGTTCAGAAGGCAGGTCACTGATGGTGGGAGAGAACGCAGGGGCTTTGATTTCGCAGAGGCTGACAAGTTCGGCGGGGAGCGAGACAAGGACGTCGGCGTCCTGATGCTTGCGGCCAGACCGGTAGATGGCGCTGGTGTTGTATTCTTGAAGATGCAGCACCCATCGTGGCAGGCGACCAGAAGGATCTTTCAGTGAAGAAAGCCAACGAAGGGCGTGATGATCTGTAACGACGTCGAAAGGACGGTCGTACACGTAAGGGCGAAAGTTGCCAAAGGCCCACACAATAGCGAGACACTCTTTTTAAGTCACAGAGTAGTGAGACTAAGCCTTAGTAAGTGTGCCTCTGGCATAAGCAACGACATATTCGTAGAATTCATAATTGTTGTGGGCAAGCACTGCACCGAGAGCAATACCACTGGCATCCGTGTGAACTTCAGTCGGGGCCGCCGGGTCGAAATGACGCAAGATGGGAGGTGCCGTGAGGAGACGACGTAAGGTGTTGTAGGCGCCGTCGCGTGCAGGTGACCAAGCCGAAAAATCGACATTGGCGTTGAGCAGCTGAGTCCAAGGAGCAGAAATAGAGGAAAAGTTGAGAACGAAAAGCCTTAAATAATAGCAGAGCCCTGGGGAGCTCCGATATTTCTTTGTGGAGGAAGGTTTGAGAAATTCAGTCACGGAACAGTTTCGCGGTGTCAGGGCGTACACCGTCTTTCGACAAAACGTGACCTAAAGTTGTCTATTCACGGGTAGCAAAGGTGCATTTTTTTAACTTCATCTGCAGGCCTGCGTTTGAGAGACGTGCTTAAGGTGGCATAGATACGTTTGAAATTCGGTTGAAAGATAGCTATAATGTACAGGTATAGCACAGGCACGTCTTCCACCTGAGGCCACGCAAAACAGTATTCATCATTGGCTCGAAAGTAGCAGGAGTTTTCAAGAGGCCGAAAGGCATGATGGAAAACTCGAAGAGGCCTTCAGGGGTCACATACGAGGTTTTGGCATGATCGGCAGCTACCATTGGGACCTTCGAAAAATCAGAGCGCAAATCAAGTGAACAAAAGATCTCCGCTCCTTCGAGACAGTACAGAGCGTCATCAGTACGGGCCAGTGGGTAGACGTCTTTGCGTGTGATCTTATTAATGCGGCAATAATTGACGCAAAATCGAACGGAGCCATCTTTCTTCCCGACTCAGGGGCGGCTGAAAGGCAGAATAACGGCGCTCTGAAAGCATCTTGTCCAGTTTGTTCTTCAATAACTCGTCGTTCCTTGGCGGAAACACGATATGGGCGTTGTTGCAGAGGGGCGTGAGTGCCGATGTCAATGCGATGCTGGGCAGTCGACGTGCGCCCCAAAATGCGTTGGTGGCAATCAAAGGAGGAACGAAACTGCTCAAGAAGTGCAATAAGCCGGGTTCGCTGGGTTTGAGGAAAAGTGGTGGTGATCACCGGCGGTGCGGTGATTGTGCGGCAGCGTCGGGCTGGTTGAAAACAGAATCAAAGAGCTGCACGGTGCCGAAGCATTCTCTGCAGTGCAAATGCGAAGGGGCTCGAAAGCGGGTTGTAGACCTCCAATGCGGTGAGGGCGGCGGAAAAAGTGAGCACGGCATAATGCAGCGGCAGACAGTGGCCCGCGTAGAAAAGTAGGAGATGGCGCGAATATGACACTGGCATCGCGAACACAAGCACACGAGAGAGGCACAACCACGGAAGAGCCCGCAGGAATATCGAGACTGTCGGCGATAAAAGCTATGGCCGAAAGAGGGGCACACCAAATTTTAGTCTCTGGCACGAGATTCGGCAACGTACAGAGCGCTACTTGAGCACGAACACAGTCGATGACACGTCGTGGAGCGAAAGGAAGTGCCAGCCCAAACTGATCGAATGCGAACACGACGGCAGAACGAAGAACTTAATTTCTTCTATTGCTACTCGAGCAGCAGACGCTGTTAAACACTGGATGAGGTGCGCACTTGCAGTTCCTAACGACAGGCCAGAAAGGGGCGTCTTCACTTTCCTCGAAGAGCGGCAAAGCGCTGCACCCATGACAAAAACTGCAGCACCGGTGCCGACAAGCGCCATCACAGATACGCCCTCCACAAAAACTTGAATTAAATTTGCGGCAGACGAACGAGGTCTTTCAAATTTACACGAATGCTTTGTTCTCGCCTCAGCAACTGCGGCACATAGTTTCCTCCTGAGTGCTCAGGGACGCCGTCGCATCGGAGGGATGAAGCGCCGACGTGGAGAAGGCGAACGGCGCCCAGAAAAGGCGGTGCGCTCAGGAGACAGAACTCCTCAAGGGCGGCTCAGCAGGAGCTGAGTACTGACGCTAAGGCCAGTAACCGGAAACTTCATGAGGTGTTCGTTAGACGTTTATGCGTCGACGGCAAAGCCGCGCCACATGACCTGGCAAGCCGCAGAAATAGCAGATCGGGCGGTTGTCAAGCGTGCGCCAGGAGCAGGTGGTCGATTATAATCAGGCGTGCACCAGTGTTATCACTTCGCGCAGAATTGGGGGCACTCTCAGACACCCTTAGAGCGTATGGGGGTAGCGGTCTTGTTCACAAAGGAGATGCGCTCGACTCAGCGTGGCAAGCTCAGCCGGAGACCAGCTACCAAGTGACAAGGGGGTTGGTCGTTTGGTGCCCAGTTTTTTTCGGTCGCAAGCCAGAGAATGGGTTGGAGCCACAGGTTCACAAAACAAAACAAAGTTTATACAGCAAAGAGACGATACAGAGGATATCACAATCACTCGTACGAGCAGATACAAAGTGATTTACAAATACAATGCAACTCGCGCAAAGTAACAATCAAGAGAGATTACAATTCAACAGAATCTTTGCACCTATAGTGCACTAACACAGAGAGAGATACATAAAAAAAAAAACAATTTGTTCACCGGGCACTGCGACAGTCCACCGACCTGAGGGGCTCGTCGGGGCCGATCCACAGACTGGCGTACGTTCCCTCGCTGCTCCGCGGCTTGGCGGTGGTGTTCTGCCGGGAGTCGAGCGGGCGCGTTTTTCAGAACCTTAACCGGCTGCTCGGGTTCACAAACAGCCGTTGAAGCCCTCATTTATAGTCACGGTCCGCGTTTGTTCGTTCTTCGCGTCAAGGCACACGCGCACATACACGCAGTATCAACTGCACAAACTTCTCTTCCTCGTGCCGGGCGCGCGGCCCCATTGGTCGAGCACGGAAACCGCCCTTCCAGAAGATTCTGGGTCCTTCTCGCGATGCGAAGCCGCCGGTGCGAGAGCGAAGGGGAGAGGGTATCACTTTAGCGCGGACAAGGTTATCCCCTCTCCCTCGACAATGAGTAGAAACTACTCGGACGTTTGGAGAAATCGACGGCGCCCGCGACCATGTTCCTTTTGGCGCCGCGTCGGCGAGCTGTGCGGAAAGGGCAGCAGCACACGCAAAGATACGCGCTCTCCAGGGTTGCTTCCCCTCCGTTTTTTTTTTGTTTTATGTTACCGCGCACGGGCCTGATTACTTACGCACAGCACCGTTTTTTCGAATATGCGCCGAAATTTGTGACACCTAGGACGTTCGCAGATTAGCAGGCGGTGGAATAAAAGAAGCGGGCTCTCGAACGGGATCAGGAGGCGGAACATAGGTAGGCGGAGTTTGTCGCGCAACAACGTGCGAATATATCAGAAGGGCCGCCAGAGGTTTGGGCTCAGGGGCTCGCGAAAGAGCCTCAGCGACCTCTTCTTGAATGATGTGCCGTAGATTCAGAGTTATGTGTGGTGATGGCTCTTGATGACATAAAATAAGCGAGAGCTGCCGAGCAACTTCTCGGATGAAGCTCTTAATGTGCGCAGGAGCGATGACTAGTCTCTTGCATCGTTCAGGACAGCAAGCGAGTCGTCGTTCGTGGCGTGTTCGCTTGTCAGAGCCCTCTGCTTGCGTAGCTCTTCGAAACTCTGACATAGGGTGACGACTTCCGCGACGGTACGCAGGTCTCGCGCCCACAACATCTGAAAGGCGTCGTCATCAATGCCCTTAAGAATATGCCTGATCTTGTCGGCTTCGGACATCAGTGCGTTCATCCTCTTGCACAGATCGACATCTTCTATGTAACTCGTGAAGTTCTTTTCTTCCTACTGCGACCGCGCACGCAAGCGCGTTCGGCACAGAGTTTTCTTACAGCCGGACGGCCGAATACCTCTGAGAAGTTTGCTTTGAAAACGAACCATAAAGTAATATCCGCTTCCTGGTTTCGATACCACAGATTCGCCACGCCCGTTAGATAGAAAATCAGATTGTTCAGTTTTGCTTCCGCGTCCCACTTGTTGTATGAGCTCACCTGCGCATGCGATGTCGGCCAACCTCAACATCATGGTCGTCCGTGCTACTGAAGATAGCGGGGTCTCGCTGGCAGAGAGAACCAGCACTGACGAAGGTGGCCGGGCTCATTTGTACGGCTTGATAGTTGGCATCCAAAGGCATTGTGGCAGGAGGTAGCGTTCGGCTGCGGGATTCCAGGGCGACAGGATAATACCCAGCACCTGCATCAATTATAAGGTGGGGTTAAATCGAAAAAGCTTTTTATCAGGAGGAGGGCGAACAGCAACCCGAGGGCAGGTAGTCCTGCCAGGAGCGTGCACCTGGCAGTGGCCATGCGGCTTGCGCGTAAGCCCGTCGTCTTCCTTACACTTGGAATATGTATTCACTGTCAATGTTTGTACTGCTGCTGCGCAATTGATGACTGTGAATTTTTTTTCCGGGAAGTTAACGGCGCTTTAACTGCCCCAATGATCGGAATATGTGTCTTACTCTGCCGTGATGTAGGAATATAGGAGGAAGCTAAAAAAGAAACCAAGACAGAGTTTTTGTGCAGACTTCTGCAATAATTCACTTGGCATACGGAAATTAGCAGTGCTATACGACTTCCTAGAGGGTCGTTGTTTCTCCATTCAGAAGATGGGGTGATGGGATCATATATTTTGAAAGGAGGAACTGGGAGGAGGCCGAGGGCGAGTACGTTGTGGGGTAACACTTACTGAGGGTGCTGGCTGGATGTTAGATGGATTCCTCTTGCATTTAAGAAGAGATCTCAACATGGGTTTCAAGCCGCTCACACAGTTGATTGGGCGATAAACGAATTTATGTTCATGTTGACCAGCGCTTCTGCAGAATGGAAGCTCACTCGCTGTGGCTTAAAATGCTGCTGTTTTTGAGGAGTGAAGCTACCACGAGTATGCATAAAAACAGCACCCTTTATGCTAAGATTGCACGCCAGCACACAGCAACAAACGAGCATGGCGAGAGGCAAGTGCAGTAACGAGAAATGATGATTGCAAAATTTCCACAGGAACGCTCGGAATGACGTTTTCGTTAGGTTCACGTGTACCTACTGTACAAAAGTCACGACAACTTCACAATACAGAAGACGAGCGCATAATTGGATTGTAAACGACAGGCAGTGCTGAACCCTCTTAGGATGAGGCTTTTGGAGTCCTCACTGACACGCTAAAACTAGAACTCTTTCAAACAGGCTAAGCCAACCGCTCTTCTTCCTTTGCAGCAGTTTACAATGCTTATCTTTCTCAATGCCTTATAGCGCAGCTATTAAGACAGTGTTGTTGCATCAATTCCTACAAAAGGCACACTTTTGATTATAGATTACGGCGTTGCGTAACGTATCGTGAAAATGCTTCTAAGCGCTGCGATAGTTCTGGAGAAGCATTCTAGGGTAAGAAACACCTCCAGCGTCGAAGCTGTGTGCATGCATTTTGCGGTTCCGATGACGCAGAGCTTTCTTCTTATGTGTCTGTGGTAGCGGTGTAGGGTGTTAACAACCCAACTAGGCCAGACCTTTACAGTCTGAAATCCAGTGAGAATTCTGAATTCTCTAGTCCAGGGATTTTGAAACACACTGCGAGTAAAGCCTTTTGGTGCAATATATATCGAAAACATAAGAGCAAAGAATTTTTAAATTTATACGCTTCTACCACAGAGCAGGAATCAAAACCATTTGTCGCAACAGCATTTCAAGCCGTTGGATACGAAACAAAAATTGTGCACGAGCTAGAACAAGTTTGGGAGAGAAAAATAAAGGGTTATTGAGAATTCAGTGCTACTACATCCGCTGCATGTTTTCGCTAAATGCCCTTTTTGGCATGTGTATTCTGACGAACATTTCTTCAGCGAAATCATTGTTCGGTTAAGCTGCCGTAGAGACGGTGGTTCTATTTCACAGTTACTAATCTGAAAGTTCTGCATTTTGTCCGTCGCTTTCCCAGCTCCAGCTTGAACAAATTTATCAGTGGACTTAAACACATCACGAGAATTTATTTAAAGCCTCTGCCATTTCTGTCACATGGCTTTATCAAACGCAAGCAAAAGGACAAATATACATCTTCAGAATAAAATAGCAATCTTTGTAAGCAAAGCAAAAAGATGCTATAATCAGCAACCGCTCAGAGTAGCACTCGAGAGAGCCGGCGCCAAAGCGGACACGATCGGCAGCGGTGGCCGTTTCGAGCTAACGTTTCTAGCTAATTTTTGAGCGCGATGCTCCTATCACTACTCTCGTCAGAGAGGGCAGTTTCCGAGGTTGACGGTCCGCCCTGTACGCGTTGTTGCCGGCGCCACTCTCCACTTGTGCGAGGACTACGGGAACATCCGTTCTTGGAGTTGGCTATTGCGCCGACCGGTATGTCTCTCTGCGGTGATCGCGGCAATATCTTATCGATAACGAGATCAACAATAGTCCCCGCATCACAAATAGCATTAAGGAAGGCAGCCCCTTGATATGCGCCGCATGAGGTTTTCGCTTTTTCAATTAATTTCTTCGTCTGGCGGGAGGAAATCTAGGCGGAGCATTCAACAACCAGCTGTGGCTGCTCAAGGGACAAGAGATACAGAGAGAGGATTGGACCGGCATACGTGGCCGATGGCCTTCGCTGCTCCGATAGCAAGTGACGGGCGCCATCGCTGTCCATGATTGAGATTCGAATCTTTCTATATATGTGGGGAGCAGGTTCCCCTCCTCTCCCAATCTGTGTGTAATTTTCACCCCAGGCCACCCGTTTTGTTTTCTTCTTTCTCTTACCTCTTCATTTAAACACTTTTGTCTCCAGCAGCATTCCTCTATTTTTTCTCTCGTTTTCTTCCTTCTTTCTCTCATGGCCGTTCCACTATTCTTTATCCCGACTTAATCTCCTCGCTGCTCCGATCGTAGACCTCGGCGGACTTCACCTACTCGTCCGCGCGGCTCGTTCTGTCTAACGGCTAGCACCGGAAAACATGACGATTACATTTGTTGGGGTTTTTATTGAAGAGTGCAGCAGACTTTGGATACTGCTGGTCCAAAATGTGGCCTTTTTCGAGGAATTTGAACCAGCCCTTCCAAATTTGGGAACGACCCTACAAACACTCGTGAACACCACTCGGAAGGCGCAATCAATCTAGACGGAGCCCCTTCCGCCGCTCATAGGTCCTCTCGCGTCTTGTGTGTGTGTGTGAAAAACTTTATTTCAGGGAGGAAGCTTGAGGTAGCCGAAGCAACCTCTCGCAATCTCTAGATGGGCTCCTCATTACAGGAGCCCATTGGCGACCGCCGCGACTCGGGCTCGGTGGACCAGGGCCATTTGGCTTGCTAGGTCCGAGGAGCCGAGCAGGGCTGCCTCCCAGTCCTCCCGGGTGGGGTTGGGTTTGGGGGCGAGGTTCGGGGTTGACTGGCATGCCCACACCATGTGAAAGATGTCGGAAGACTTCTCCGCACAGTGTGGGCATTCTCCTGTACAGGCAGGATTAAAGTGTTTTAAAACTGCCGGGCACAGTAGCGTTTTGGTGTAAAGGCGGAGGAGTGTGCGTTCCTCAACCTTTCTGAGGCCCTTACAAGGCTTGTGATAAATTGCATGGCCGAATTGGAATAATTCAGTAATTTCTCGAAAAGTGAGGGCCGGATTGGGTTCGGGATCCGTATCCAAAGGGTCTGAAGGCGTTGCCCGGAGAGTGAGCGCGCGGGCGGCGGCGTCTGCCGTTTCATTGCCTTCGAGGCCCATATGAGCTGGAGCCCACACAATCGTTCGATACGCGGGGCCCCGAGGTAGTTACTGTTTTGAAGGATGCGATGCACAAAGAGAGAAATGTACCCCTGTTTAATATTTCTGCAGGCCCCTTTCGAGTCGGTGACGATCACTCGCGACTCCTGGTCTGCGGCGCCTAACGCGATGGCAACTTCTTCCGCATGTGTTATGTCTTGAGCTCAGAACGTTAGGCCATTCACCGCGATTTTTTGGTGGACGTCTGCGGCCGTGTACCACCCCCCATGGTGAGGGCCTGAGGCGTCCACGTAGAAGATGCCATGTTTGTTCCCGTAGTGACGGGCCAGTGCATCCGCCCGCGCAAGGCGCCTGCCACTGTGGTCGTCACGTGTCATGTTGGCCGGAAGAGGGCGTACGTGCAGGGCGTATCTCCAGATTTCAGGAATGCGTACGCGCTCTTCCGTAAGTGTTGGGTGGTAGATGTGTAGTCGGGCTAATAGGCGGCGACCCGACGGCGTTTTTGAAAGCTTTGTGTATTGATTTGTCAAGTGCGCCTCCCGGAGCTCCGCGAATGTGTTAACCATCCCTGGTTGGATGTGGTGATCGGGAGATCGAGGGCACGCTTGTACATCTTTCTGAGAATCACTTAGAGGGCGTTCTCATCAAACTTGCGCAGGTGGAGGTAAGGAGTCGAGTAGAGGACTCGACTGGTCACGAATGCCTGCGCCAGCCGCAAACCGTCTCTGCACCGTAACCCCCCGTGTTTGTTGGAAACCCGGCGGACCATCCGGCCCACCTGGTCCACCACCTTGCGCAGTTTTGCTAGTGTGGTATCAGCCCGTCGATGTTTGTGGATAAGGAGACCAAGTACTCTAATATCATCGTGTTCGGGTATCGGGCCGCTGGCCAGAGATAGTTCCATTTTGGTGGCGCACTGAAGCGACGGGCGAATGTGCACAAATTCGGATTTGGACGGTGAGAACTGAAGGCCGCAGCAGCGGGCGTAAGCGTCCACGATCTCCGCCGCTTGCTGCAGGTTGGCCTCAATGTCTCCAACCGATCCGTGTTTGGCCCAGGTGGTTATGTCGTCGGCGTACAGCGCGTGCTGGATGCCTTCGACCTTCGCCAGCTGAGCAGGGAGTTTCATCATGGCCAGATTGAAAAGTAATGGCGAGAGGACCGCACCCTGTGGGGTTCCTCTCGTTCCCAGTTTATATGGGCTGTGTTCTTCGTCTTGTATTCGGATGAAACTTCGTCGATCCGAGAGAAATTGCTTGATGTACGGAAACGTGTTATGTCCACAGTTCGTTTGGGAGAGATTCTGCAGGATGATTTCGTGTGTGACATTGTCAAAAGCCCCCTTCAAGTCAAGGGCGAGTACTGCCTTATCGTTGGAGGGATATTCGACAGGGTTGAGAATTTCTCGGTCGAGTTGAAGCAGAACATCTTGAGCGGACCTCTGCGGGCGGAAGCCGAACATGGTGTCTGCGAATGTATGTTCATTTTCCAGAAACCCAGACAGCCTATCCCGCACCATGGTCTCCATCAGCTTTCCCGCGCAAGAGGTGAAGGAGAGGGCGCGGAGGTTGTCTTTGGCGGCTTTCGGAATGAAAGTTACCAGGGCGGTCTTTCATTCAATTGGTAGAGGTGTCTCACCAAACCAGATCGAGTTGATGAAAGCGAGGAGGGTTTCGTAGGCGGGATCGGGAAGATTAGCAAGCATTTTCACAGTTATCTTGTCCCTGCCCGGTGCCGTTCCTCGTTTCATTTTAGCTAGGGCCGCCTTGAGGTCATGCAACTGGAACGGTTGATCCAGATTCGCGTTCCCTGAACCTGCATACGAGAACGCGGGTCCTCCGGGGTCCTGCTTAGTGCAAAGATACTGGTCGCGCAGTTTGCATGCCAATTTTGATGTATTTCTATCGAAGCTATGAATAGCTCGTTGGAGATGTTTTTGTGTCTCGGCGCGGGTTTGAGTCGGGTCAATTAGGGCGCGGAAAAGGCGCCACGTGCTCCGGCTCGACATTTGTCTGGCCGCCGTGTTGCAGCGGTCTACCCAGTTCGAGTCGGCGAGTTGGGCTGCGTGCTCTGCCGCTCGCTGGGTGAGCTCGGCGATACGAATTTTGAGCTTTCTGTTACGTTTTTGGCGGCGCTATCTGCGGACGAGGCTGTGCGGCGCCTTCCAGAGGTGCAGAAGGTGGTTGTCCACGTCCGGAGTGGCCTCCGAGAGCTGAATTTGTGTTTCCACCGAACGAAGGTGTGTAACCAATCCTTGTACCCACGCGTGGTAGCCTTGTTCGTGGATAGACGCCGAATTGATGTAGTTTTGCCGGAACTTATTCCAGTCTGGAAGCCGAGCTTGTGCGTGGGGTCTTGCCAATTGTTTAGTCCTTACGGTGCTATTGATAAGGCAGTGGTCACTACCGAGGGTTTCCTCGGTGTTGATCCATTATGCGTGTACAATGTTTTGGGTAAAGGTGAGATCCGGACATGTATCCCGGGTCACGGAATTGCCCTGCCGCGTTGGATATGCAGGGTCAGTGTGAAGAGTCAGGCCCAGCGTGGACGCGAGTTCCGCTAGCTTGCGTCCCCGCTTCTATTCACGCACGTATCTCCATAGTGTACTGTGGGCGTTGAAATCGCCCACAATTACCAGGGGGTCCCTGCCCGCTGCCTTTAGAGCGCGGCTAAAGAGTGCTGCGAACGTTACATTTTTTAGTTTGGGGGAACAGTATATGTTGAGTACGTGGAGTGGTGCATCGTGTTTCTTGAGCGGAAGAAGTGTCACCATCGCATAGGAATATTCTTTTTAAAGTTCCAAGTCAACTAGATTAGCCGTATAATTTTTATGCACGCAGACGCAGGAAGAGGGGTCCTGCTGAAAGGGATGTAATTTGTGAGGGTGACGCCACTCCCTGGCTCCTGGAGGGCAACCACCGCGGGAAGAGAATCGAAAGTTGAAAGGTAAAGTCGGAGATCCGCCCTCTTTGCGCGAGAACGGAAGCCCCGACAGTTCCACTGGACAATTTGGACGGGGGTGGCCGAAGTGGTTCTTGGGGAGCGCCTGATCTTAGGGCTGCTCGCCATGGTCATTTAGATTGAGGAGGGGTTGTACTGACACTGCTCCGGAGCCAACACTCGCAGGAAGGGGGGTATCCTCCATACCAGAGAGTGAGCAGTTGTCGTCGTCGGCTACCTCGGGGTGCGACTAGAAGTTTTGTGAGGGCGGCCGGGTAAGGGATCGCCGGGCCTGCGCGAGGAGCGCAAGGAATTCGCAATTTGTTGGGCAATCATCGCCGGGATTGTCTCTTGCAATTTGGAGATGGCGTTTACCATCATTGAAATTTGATTTTCTATAGCTGCGAATCGGGCCTCTGTGGCACCGAGGCGGGCCTCGAATGCGGCCTCTAAACTTGTTACCGCCTTCGCTTCCACGACCTCACTCTCCATTACCTCAGCCGCGGGAGGCGAGGGGGGAGAAGAAGACTGGTTGATTTTAGATTTCAATTCGTTAATTTTCTTTAGCTGCATCTCATTTTGGGCCCTGAGTGCTGCTATTTGATCTTGCTCGGCGCTATGCGCCCTTGGAAAGGGAGTGGAAAGGGGGAGAGAGAAGCAGCCCCACCCGAACCGCTCACCTGGTGGCCATTTTTGACTTCGTTGACCCAGGCCCTGGTATCACCGCGCGTTTCTGTCGACAGTTTCGCCAGTCCGCCATGTGGTGGCGACACCTTGGATGGTTGTTTTGCAGCCCCTCCGGTAGGTGGGTTCTCGGTGTTGGAGATTTCCTGGCCATGCTGATCGCCGGTAGGCCCAAGATAACGGCTTTTCTTCTTGGACGCCGTTTTCTTCTTTTTCGTCTTGGGTGTGCGGAATTTTGCTGCACAGTCACGAGAGTTGGTGGCATGGGAGCCACCGCACAGAGAACACCGGGGAACACAGTTGTGAGGAGCCCGCACCCCCTCCACTAGCGGAGCTTGGAATCCGCAGAGTCCACAGGTGTTCGATCGCAGGTTTGGACACGCATCAGCGCGATGCCCGACGACCCCACACTGGCCGCACGCCGGGATAGTTTTGTAGTAGTTTCTCACAGAGACGACCATGTTGTCATAATGTACGTAACAGGGCTTCTCCTTACCCGCGAAAGTGATGCGTGCTTTTTTGGATGTCCCGAACATCCGGATTTCCAGGATGGTGCCGGCGCGCCAGCACACTCGGTCTTTAAGAGTTTCCGTGGTGTCCGAGTTACGGACCACGATCACACCGTGGCACATGTTGCCGCCGTCTTGTCTTAGGTAACCCCGAAGCGGGATCGACCCATTGTCGGAATTTACTGCGAAGTCCCCGATAAGCTGGTCGGCCGCCTCGATGTCCGGGGTATGCACAATGATGAGATTTTGCTCTCGTGAGGGTAGAACGGAGATGGCGCGGGCCCGTTTCAACCCGAGGTACGCTGAAATGACAGTGCCGTAGCCGGTTTCTGTGAACGTCTCGCGAAGAGAAACGCTTTCTCTGGGCTTTATAACTATGACGTAGTCTTCAGGTGTCAGTTTGGGCATTGGACGCGGCTTCCACTTCGAGAACGCCTTGTCCTTGCTTCCCGTGGCGCGCGTCGCGGGAGCGTTCACGTTTCC
Source organism: Amblyomma americanum (assembly GCA_030143305.2). Lineage (NCBI taxonomy): Eukaryota > Metazoa > Arthropoda > Arachnida > Ixodida > Ixodidae > Amblyomma > Amblyomma americanum. The sequence goes on along the minus strand of JARKHS020011418.1, from coordinate 61,438 downwards.
GACTGACGAACCGGCGGCCGGGGCGGCGCCGAACGCCGCCATCTGGGCTTTGTCTTGGAAGCGGCGTGCAGCAGCATGAAGCAAAGCTTGACTCCGAATTTTGGGAGTAACCGTCGAAATTGAATCTCCGGTGGTGGGCACCGAGGTCCACAACATCGCCTCAGGGTCGTAGCCGCGCACTTCTTGCGCGGAAGTCGCCATCTTGTCCTCGGAGGGCCAATTCCACCAGGCCAGGCGTTGGCGACACCGTTAGGCTTAACGACGGCGCCGACGTGGTCGGTCGAAAAACGGCCGTACATTTAGAGAAAATCGGCCTACCTGGACTAATTCGGAGTCCAGGTGTTCCGCTGCGTTTTCCGGCTCGTTTGACGCCAGTATTGCCGGGGTAGAATGATTTGCGACGTGGCCACAGCCGAAAATCGGCGGAGCCGAAGAGACACACGTCTGCTCACGTCGCGCGCCTACACGTCTGCTCACGTCTTCGTCTACAGGCCTCCTCAACCATGGTGGGTGCGCGGCCTATCCAGCGTGCGGAACTCACTCAACTGTACAGACGCCGAGCGCCGTCTGCTCGGCTGGATCACGCGGTCATGCAGCAACCACTCTGCGGCTGTGGAGCCAAGGTAAAGACTCGACTCAGCGGCGCGGCGAAGTCATGTGATGCGTTGCTATGGCAGCGGCGCAGCAAGGGCGTTCAAGTTCAAGCTGCAGCCTACGGCGAAATGGGCACCGCTAAGACAGTAGAGATTTAGCTTTAAAAACACTGCACCGGAGGATAAATATTTCGCATTTTCATAAAACCAAATGGAGCAGAATCAAGCCGGTTCAGAAAGCGTCACAGGAGATGATTCATTTGCCATATTGCCGCGAATTATAGTACTGTATGTTTGGGCGCGGAAATCCGCCATATCTCGGCTTTATTATTTCAGTATTATATAACTTATTTGGTCCTACTCCAGGCCAGTGCATTGGCCCAAGCAGGAGCGGCTTACATATATAAGGATACAGCAAAAAGAACACATACAACGCAAGGAAGAACACGTAGCAAACAACACACTTTTGAAAGAAACGACAAAAGTTGCTAGGCAAAAAATGGCCACAACAGATCTCTTGTTAGATAACTAGTAATGCCAGTTTCATGACAAACTACTCTTTTGTAAGAAATACGTGACACATTAAGCATGAAAACTACTGCTTTCAAATTTTTTCACAGAATCATTGCGTTTGAAAATATTACGCGATAACAAATTTTATTCTGTGACTGCGCGAGAGAAAAAAAAACTATATTTAAATGCGTTAGGGCGAGCAAAAAATTTTTGCTAAAGAGTGTTCGTGTATTCCCCGCGTTGTCCTTGTACTAGCATGTTTAACGGATTCTGGTATGGTAAAATTAATCTTGCCGGAAAGACTGGTACAAATAATTGTAATGTGACTAAACTTCTTCAGGGCTACTAAAGTAGCCTTATTACTGTGCTTCAATAAATTGGAGGGGTAACCTAACCGCTCATGTTATTACAAGGTGGGAAGCCAAGGAACAGGACGACGTGATGTCAGATGAAAATATGAATAGCTGCGGGCATAGCGCGAGCGCTTCGTCCCGCGCCACTGCCCTCTTCGTCTTCTTAGCATTACCTGGGGCCACCAAGTGATCGGCAGATTGAGTGCTTGAATTCTGAATGGTTAAGTGCGACGGGCCTGACCAGAAAGCATTGAAGAAGACTGAAGGCCTGCCACCTCGATGAACTCGATGATTTGATGAACGGTTGCGCCCGCAGCTTATGATCCAGGAGTCAGTCGCGCAGAGCCGAAGCTCAAGAGTTGCGGACTTCCAGGACAGCTCGGGCGGGGGTGGCGGCTTGGTTCGTGTCGTCGGCGGGTTATAGTACGTCTGGTACTGGTCATCGAGTCTTGTGGTCAGGGCTGGGGACGGGGTGTAGGAAAGCGGCTGGTCGATTCTGGTCATGTCGTGAAGAGGGTCAGCCGGGCGGCAAAGTCCAGGTCCCCTCGGCCGACGACGAAAACAAGCAATAGGCGATGAAGCTCCAGGGACCAGGATGACGATGTGGCAACCAGCCCCTCCATCAAATGTTATGAGGTGGCCAGCCAAAAAACAGGACGACAGGATGACACATGAAAATATGATTTAATGGCTGCGGGCATAGCCCGAGCGCTTCGTCCCTCGTCATGTCTCTTCGTCTTCGTAACAATATTTTCCAAAAACAAATCTGACTTCCCTTCTCTGCACCCTTTGAAGCTGCATAATATCATTTTTACAATAAGGCTTCATACAATGGAGGCATTTTCTAGTTTCGACCTTACGGATGCATTATAATCTAGGATGTTTTGTACTAATTCGTGCGCCTTTAAGCTGTCTTTTCAGGAACCACCGTTTTCCGATGGTGGCTATACAAATGTAGGGTATACGTTCGGACTAGGCGAGCTTGTTATTTGGTGTAACGACAAGTTATTTTATACTTATCCACAACTGAAATAGGACTGTTAGGGAGTGAATATGGGAAAGCAGTAACTGAAAATTTTTCCTAGTAACGCGCAAAAGTTCCGTTTTCTCTTTATTGTGATCCATCCCCCAGCGATCACTCCGTCGTTATATTGCAAGGATACTATTCTGTAGGAAGATGTGGTCATCATCAGAGGTTATTTATTTATAAACAAGGCAATTGTCACAAGACATCTGAATAAATACATTACCGGTTACCATATCTGATAATCATCAACATAGGTATAAAACAACTGCCCTAAAACACTTCCTTGTGGTGCGCCCGAGTTAACAGAAACCACAAGAGCGGAACAACTATTTATATCAACAAATTGGTTTATATTTCGGAGACCTTTAGTATGCTCCAGCATTTTGCAACATGTGCCTGTTATTGAATCAGGACGATAATTATTTATAGAAAGCCGGTCAACGTTTTTAAGAATCGGTGTAACGCGTGCAATGCGGGAATCAACTGTAGCAATCGACACTTTGAACATATCGGTAAGAAACTCTGAAATCTGCTCAGCATAACGCCTAAGAAATTCGTTCGTTATGCTATCAGGGCCTAGGTAGAGGGGAGGGCAAAAGTTCCCAGGCAACACTACGACCAAGCCAGGAGCGATTGCTCCCCGCTGTCGAGGCGCTGCCGTCGCAGGCACGCCTCGGCGCGCCGGCTTCGGGGGTACACGGTGAGAGTGCCTGAGATCCTCTCCCACTCTTGCTCTCCTCGATAACAAAGCTGGGAAAAAGCTACTGAGAAGAACAACACACACGTCAGTCGCCAACCGCTGGGGACGGAGTAAACTTGCTGCAAGTCCAGTCCGTCTATCACGCACCCCACTAGAGTTCGGCGCGGCGCCCGTCTAAAGGACGGTTCACATGCAAGCGAACTGGCGAACAGAGCGAACAGCGGCGCGGCGCTGCGAAGCGGTTCGCGAGCTTTCGTTTCACATGCATCGCCGCTGCGCGTTTCCCACCGCTGCGAAAACCAACGTTGCTGGCAAAAGATATGCGCCTGCAACCGGTTTTGGTGGCCTGCAACCAGTTTTGTTGGCCTGCAAACACAAAAAAAGCGTAATATAAAAGCATTATTTTGTCAATTCTTTTCACAGTTTCTTTAAATAAATATAATTCTTGAGTTCTAAGCATTAAACAGCACTTTATACAATTTATTTTTTAAACAAAAGTTCGTACGTGCGGCGTACAAACTCGCGTGGCAACGCCGGGCCGTCATTGGTTGAGATGCGGTGCTGCCGCGTCGCCGCCGCGAAAATTTCCAACTTGCCCGAACCTCGCCGCTCCAGCCGCTGGGGCTTCCTCCGCCGCTTGAGAGAGGGTGTACTCGCCGCCGCGGCGGAGTTCGCGAGCGGTTCGCTTGCATGTGAAACAGGCATAAGGCAATTTCAAGCATTCTGTTTGCTGTTGCAGTTTTGGAAGCATGCTCATTCCGTCGCCCAAGAAGCAACGCACGATTGCCACCTCCCGTGCCTGTCTCGTCATCCTGCAGCACATGCTCAACGTGGGACGGAATTGACTCACAAGGGGGCGCCGTGGAAGAGCGGAATCCGCTTTATAAAGGACGCCGCTGCATACCCAGGCTTCAGTTCGGCGCGACGCGCCTCTAAGGCACTTTCAAGCATTCTGTTTGCTGTTGCTGTTTTGGAAGCGTGCTGATTCCGTCGCCCAAGAAGCAACGCACGATTTCCACCTCCCCTGCCTGTCTCGTCATCCTGCAGCGCATGCTCAACGTGGGACGGAATTGACCCACAAGGGGGCGCCGTGGAAGAATGGAATCCGCCTTATAAAGGACGCCTCTGCAAACCCAGGCTTCAGTTCGGCGCGACGCGTGTCTAAGACACTTTCAAGCATGCTGTTTGCTGTTGCAGTTTTGGAAGCGTGCAGATTCCGTCGCCCAAGAAGCAACGCACGATTATCACCTCCCCTGCCGGTCTCCTCATCCTGCAGCGCATGCTCAACGTGGGACGGAATTGACCCACAAGGGGGCGCCGTGGAAGAGTAGAATCCGCCTTATAAAGGACGCCGCTGCAAACCCAGGCTTCAGTTCGGCGCGACGCGTGTCTAAGGCACTTTCAAGCATTCTGTTTGCTCTTGCAGTTTTAGAAGCGTGCTGTGTCCGTCGCCCAAGAAGCAACGCACGCTTGCCACCTCCCCTGCCTGTCTCGTCATCCTGCAGCGCATGCTCAACGTGGGACGGAATTGACCCACAAGGGGGAGCCGTGGAAGAGTGGAATCCGCCTTATAAAGGACGCCGCTGCAAACCCAGGCTTCAGTTCGGCGCGACGCGCGTCTAAGGCACTTTCAAGCTATCTGTTTGCTGTTGCAGTTTTGGAAGCGTGCTGATTCCGTCGCCCAAGAAGCAACGCACGATTGCCACCTCCCCTGCCTGTCTCGTCATCCTGCAGCGCATGCTCAACGTGGGACGGAATTGACCCACAAGGGGGCGCCGTGGAAGAGTGGAATCCGCCTTATAAAGGACGCCGCTGCAAACCCAGGCTTCATTTCGGCGCGACGCGCGTCTAAGGCACTTTCAAGCATTCTGTTTGCTGTTGCAGTTTTGGAAGCGTGCTGATTCCGTCACCCAAGAAGCAACGCACGATTGCCACCTCCCCTGCCTGTCTCGTCATCCTGCAGCGCATGCTCAACGTGGGACGGAATTGACCCACAAGGAGGCGCCGTGGAAGAGTGGAATCCGCCTTATAAAGGACGCCGCTGCAAACCCAGGCTTCAGTTCGGCGCGACGCGCGTCTAAGGCACTTTCAAGCATTCTGTTTGCTGTTGCAGTTTTGGAAGCGTGCTGATTCCGTCGCCCAAGAAGCAACGCACGATTGCCACCTCCCCTGCCTGTCTCGTCATCCTGTAGCGCATGCTCAACGTGGGACGGAATTGACCCACAAGGGGGCGCCGTGGAAGAGTGGAATCCGCCTTATAAAAGACGCCGCTGCAAACCCAGGCTTCAGTTCGGCGCGACGCGCGTTTAAGGCACTTTCAAGTATTCTGTTTGCTGTTGCAGGTGAGACTTAGTTGCTTGTACTGCGATCTAAAAACTGCCTATGCGTCGCTGCCGAACACAACGCTGAGTGTTGAACAGCTTGATCTGCTTTGTATTTGTATTGGTAAGTGTTGTGAACTTCGCGTTAAGCTGTGTTTCAGACTGCTGGGTTAGTCATGAGCAAAGATGTTAAAGAAATCGCCAAGGCGCTTGAAGATATGAAACGCGAACTGAGAGCTGACCTTACAAAGCTAAAAGATAGCGTACCAAACTGCAGTGACACCTGTAATGGCGTAAATTAAATCAAGAATGAGATAAAAGAGCTCAGAAAGAAAGTTAAGATGTCTAAAAAACACGACGAGCTGATGGTAGAAAACCGCCGGTTAAGCGAGAGGATAGAAGAACTTGAGCAATACCAGAGAGCTAATAACCTTGATGCCATAGGTTAGTCTTGATGCCATAGGTTAGTTAAGAGGGCTCTCGCACAGTTTCCCCCTCGCCGTTAGATGACGTTCCACGTCACGCCCGCGGTATTACAGGACGTGCTACGTCCGCCGCTATGGTCGAGGGTGGCGCTGGTGAACACTCTCAAGGCTCGCTTACACCCAGTAAACATAAATACCCACGAGAGCAGCGGATTGGACAGCCGTCGCCGTAGCTCAGTTGGTAAGAGCATCGGACGCGATATTCGGAGGTCGTGGGCTCGGATCCCACCGGCGGCAAGGTTGTTTTTCTGCTGCTTTATAAGCAATTTTCTTTAAGCGATTTATTAATCTAAGTACTATAATATCCCACTGATAAGAACAACACATAAAAGAAGATTCCCCTACGCACCTTGGTTTCGGTGACTGTTGGCTCCCTTCATTCATAGGTTTGTCAAATGGGCCCCTCATTTCCTTTAACTTATCTTCTAATATATATATATATATATATATATATATATATATATATATATATATATATATATATAAATTTATATAAATTTTTTGCCTCTGTCTTGCACAGTGGGCTGAGGCCTCGCCAAGCGATACCAAGCATTTAGTCTCAGACCTCTCTTAGACAAATGTCTAAGAAAAAATAAAGAAAGAAAGGGAAGTACCAGTGTAAAAATCCTTGGCTTAATGATTCACCAATCAGGATAAGCGACGGCATGGCTTTCTCAGGCAAAAAGGCAAGCAATTCAGACTTTGGGTTTGATTAGAAGAATTGCCCCTAAAACTGGTGGCGCATGCTCTTTCGTTGCACGGCAATTGGTGAGGGCAGTTCTGCAGCCCCGTATTTTTTATCAAGCCCAGTTTCAACATCTTACAAGAGCCCAATGGGATCGCCTTGAAGCCATGAACCGAAAGGCTATGAGGTCCGTTACGTGCCTTCCACGCATCACACCGATCTTGGCTTTACACGGGAATGCACAGCTCAATACCAATGAAGAGCTGGTGCAGCAGCGCCGTGAAGCGCGCAGCCTTAAGGCCAGTCTATCGCACTTCGCGCATGCACTGAGGACTTATGCAACGTCACATTTTATTCTTCAGCTGCCAGCGCCAGTTCCTCCCCCATGGAAGTTTGTACAGCTCAGCGACAACAAGCCAACAGTAATCGCCGGCCATCAACTGCTCATTCAGCATCGTTGCTTCGCCAGAAAATTGAGGAATGAGATGCTTGCTTCCCTGAAGTATTCATTGTTGTCTACGTGGACGCAAGCATACAAGACTGCAAAGCAACAACTGCTATCTACTGCCCGGGCAGACCTTCCCTGAATCAAACCTCTTGGTTTCAGGTTACGGAACCCCCTTCGTCCTTTTGTGCTGAGCTCGTTGCAGTCCAAGAAACACTCTGCTCTGTTGTCGACTTAACTATGCTCCCTGCGGCACGCGTTGTCATCCGCACTGACGCCCTTCAAGTTGTCCGGTTGCTACGACGTGTTAGCCACTGTCCCACGATATGTCAGGACATCCACCGGCTCGCGGCACGCATCCCGCAGCCAGTACGTATTGAGTGGGTCCCACGAGATCTGTTGATTTATCAAAACCAGGCAGATTTAGCGACCCGCCTTGCGAATAAAAACTCATCACTTCCTCGGCTCCTTCATTTGGACAATTTTACACTCCTTTCATCAAGAATGAAACTCCTCCGGCACCGCACACGCGCTCTCATCCCTCCGTGTGCGGTAACCCTCCCTCGCGGTGTTACCCGTGCAGAGGAGGTTGCGCTTAGGAGGATCCGGGTTGGGGTTGCCCTCACGCCAGCCATAACTCGGAAGTGGCCTCAGTGCCGGGAATTGTTTCCTCGGCCAGGGTGTCTGATATGTAAACACGAGGACATTGAGGCCGACATTCAGCACTTACTATGGGACTGCCCAGCTCTCAAGCCTACAAGGATCCGCCACCTGATGGTAGCAGGTCTTTCACCAAGCAACCTTGCTTCGTACATTGCCTCGACGCAGGGACCGTACCATTGTTCTCTACTGGACTTCATTAAATCAGCTAACCTTTTATCATTCATTTGATGTCTACTACATCATCCATCACACCTCCACCCATCATTGATGCCCTGGGGCAATGAATTTCCCTTCAAAAAAAAAAGCTACTGCGGCGTGTGCCTACCCATTTCGCTCTTCGATTTCCGGTGTGGTAGAGTGCGGGATCCCCAGCATGGTGCGTTATATTACGGAAACCTGCAGTTCTTCGCAAAGTATGCCACTGCGCTGGCGGCCATATCAAGTTAGACGCCGTGTGCTCTCCCTACTTTTCGTCTTCCTGGCTTATGATACCGTGCGTTGCCTTCACACGAGCTCTGTAGCGGCTCTTTGAGGCATCTGTGTCATTCATGGAGTGTTGTTTTCTGGATTTTCCTTTTTAATTCCTGAACATTGGCAACATATAAACTTGGTCAGAGCCCGGCATGTTCGCTTTTGTTCTGAAAGAATTCTTGTTTGCGGCAATGTTGCAGTGGTCTGTCCTGAGCTGTGTGTTAATGAGTGAATTCGGAGTATCCACGAACATAACGCTAGAAAAGGGCTGCGGTTCTGGAGCAGCTGGAATTTGTTGTTGACCTTTTGGCTAAGTATTTCGTACGCTCCTGTGCAGAACGTTCGATCAATTTGAGCAACTCTTTCGGTACTTGCGTGGGTTTCTCTGTGCTCAAGAGCATGAGACGGAGAAAAAAACTCATGTGCCATAATGTTAGGGAGTAAGCTCTAAAAGGCTATAGGCTTCACTAGCCGCCATCATATGACCTATTAAGGAGTTAGACTGCGCGTGGTGTTCTCACAACTGTTCACCAGGTCTCTACCCGTGCTTGTCGCGTATTAACCGCATGGGTTCTTCACTGGAGAGGTAGAAAAAGCTGGTGTGCTGTGACGCTGTGCCTCGGCTTAGCTGTATTCGCGGTTGGATTTGCGCTCGCGCTGTCGAATTCTCGACTTTCGAACATGGCAGGCTCCGTTTGTGACATGGAGCAAATCTTTTCACCTCTCTGCAGCCAATGTGACGCATCCGGTGCATATGGTCAACATGCGATAAACACACACGCGGCGTTGCTGCAGTAGTTTGGCTTGCATTGTCGCGTCCTCACACTTGTATTGCTGCGCAAAAAATACACGATGGCCGAAGCATCAGGCTTCATTTGCTGTCGAAAAGATAGCGCCCACATCTCGAAGCGCCGACAAAGTGAATAACTAGCGATGCGACGCTCGCGTTTATTCTGATTCGTTGCTCCTAACGAAGAAAAGTACTGCCGTCGCGCTCCAAATGAAAGTCACTTCAATATCAGGGATTTAGATCTACACCACTGTGGCCGATAACTGCCGTAACGCTGCCCGAAACAGCCAGCACAGACGAATGAAGGCAGGAGCGATGGGTGAAATATGTTTCATATGCAAACGCAATCTATTAGATAGCAAAAGAATAAAATCCTAGGCCCTTTATCGCTGTTCATGGCTATGCAGAAGGGCAAGCAGCTTTCTTGGTTCGACGTCGCGCGTGCGGTTATCGCCGCTTGTCCTTGCGCTTGAGATGCGTAAGATTGTAGTGGGAGAGCCAAATCATTCGCTCTTTCCCTTGAGCGGAGTTCCATAGGTTTCAGCGTTTATAGCACGGCAGTGCTATTGCGACACCAAAAGAAAAGGCATCCAAGCTGTTGGGAATCAGCCCCCCCCCCCCTCCAGTTTCCCCTTGCCGTTTGCTTTCCCGCGAAGCACTGTGCAGCAGCAGCCTCGCCTCGAGCCATTCCCTTGTTAATTTCTTTAACTAACAAGAGAGGGCGCCAGCATCGCAGCGCACGAGAGAGTGGAGCTCGTGCGCGGGAAACAGCAGGAAGGCGCTTCGGCGGGGATCGTCGGTGCGAGCAGACGTTTCGCACGCGGCTCCGCTCTTCACCAGCGCTGCCAGGAAGTGGCGGGGAGACGGGATCCCATATCTTGTCCTGTCCGGCCTTCGGAGTATCCCTTGACCTATTGTGGGGAACATTCGCTCGTAACCTTGCTGGTGAGGCGGACGACCTTGATTCATGAGCGCATTTTGTTGCTAGCTGGAAGGAGACGACGAAGTGCATCCTTGTGGAACGCTTTTAGTCAGTCCCCAGCCTTTTTATGTGTTTTTGAGTGTATACTGCGGGGACGCCGTCGCCCGTCACACGCTGATGGATCTGAACCCTCCAGGGAATCCGAATGGCCTGGCGGCCTCCTTCTCTTCTAGCTCGTCGAGGAAGCGGTGCAGCCGTCCCGGCGACCCCGACCACGATGACACCATGGAGTACCTCAGCGAGGCCAGCAGTGAGGACGGCTTTGAAACTTATTTCAGCCGGAGGACAAAGAGAAGACTGCTCAGAGCCGGGTCGTCATCCAGTGAGTCCACTGTAAAAACAAGTGGCAACACACCGGCAAACACCATCCTCATCCTTCCTGTGCAGCCAACCGACAACATGACGCGGCTTAACAGGCAAGTCGTCTCTGTAGAACTCGAGGCCCTCGTGCCTAACGAAATCAAAGACGTTCGAGTGAATGCGCGGAAGAACATTGTAGCCGTTGATGTCCGCCATGCGGCTGCGTTGGAACCACTGCGGGCAATAACTCAGCTCAGCGGATTAACAGTACGTACTGTTATCCCCTTCGGCGGGAACGAGTCCTCTTCCGGCGTAATTTATGATGTCGACGAGACTATCACGCGAGATGATTTGCCCATACTCGTGAAGCCGGCAAATGATGGCACCGTTATTCTACAGGTGTCACATCTGGGCAATTCCCGTTGTGTGAAGATTTTGTTCGCAGGCGACAGCCTTCCATCACGCGTGAAGGTGGGCCATTTACGTCATGTCGTGCGGCCATTCATTCCAAAACCCCTGCAGTGCCACAAATGTTTGAAACTCGGTCATGTGAGCGGGGTCTGCGACAACACGAGAGTGTGCTCTCGTTCTGCCAGAGCTCACAGCGCTGAGTCATGTAATGCACAAGTGCTTAAGTGTGCCAACTGCAACGGGCCTCATGACGCCTCATCTAAGAATTATCCGCGCTTAAAAAACGAGCGTGCCGTTCTAAAACAAATAGTTCGGGACAATTCTACGCACCATGAAGCTGTCACGACTGTTCAGAAAAGGCGTTGTCGCCACAAGAACTCAGGAAAGTGTATTGCAAAAAGCAACCACATCGACGCGCCCACGGCACCTCCTTCTCAACCTCCTCCCGTGCCGCCACGTACAAGTGTGTCCAGTCCGCGAAATATCGCCAAGGATAATCAGACCTCTTCGTGTGCGGATGCATGGCCAGCGCTTCCACCGTTACGTTCTGGTGAGCCTCCTCAGCGCAAGCTCCCATCACCGAGCTCACCTGTCGTAAGAGAAGGGCTCCCAGAGCAAGATCGCAAAGCCCTCGTGATCCTCAGGACGGTGGTCAACGCCATTCGCCCTCTGATACAGGCGCTGCAATCGTCAGCCGCCCGAAGCGTCTTACTGGTGCTGGGCTCTCTGGTTCCAGCGCTACAAGATCTTCAAAGCATAATGGTGGCCAGTTTCCCACGTTTCGTGAGGAAGTCAGGGGCGCTGCGGTCTTCCAGTGGAACGCAAGGGGCCTAAAGTCACGAATCACAAGTTTTCGGCAATATGCTTTCAACAACCACTTCCCGATATTAGTCATCTGTGAACCTAACTTATCCCAAGCAATCAGGCTTTCCGGGTACGAGCCCTTCTTTGCTCCGACATGCGGGGAGCGCAGCAAAGTTCTGGTCTACATCCGCACCGACATAGCGTACGTTGGCTGCCCAGTTCAACCCCACAATGACAAACAGTACGTGTGTTTCATAGTCAAAAAAGGATCCCTAGAGCTCACATTGAATGCGGTGTATGTCTCCTCCTCATCTCAATTGGACTGCGAGAGTTTGAATACAATTATGGAGGGAACCTGGGCTCCTTTGATTATTAGCAGAGATTTCAACGCCCACCACCAATTGTGGGGAAGTCCATAGTCAACGCCTTTACAACCACTCGTGGCAAGACAGAGTTGTTCCTCCCCAGTGTAAATCAAGTCGCATGGTACCATTACTAAAACCAGAGAAATCCCCGCTCGACCTGTCATCATACAGGCCAATAGCTTTGGCCAGTTGTGTTGGAAAAGTCACGGAAAGAATTCTGGCGCGTCTTGAGTGGTGCCTTGAGCACAATAACGTGCATCCTAATGACATGGCGGGTTTCCGACGGGGTCGCTCCTGTATACATGGTTTGCATGTGACGTCACGTCCGGCGGCGCGCGCTGCGGCGGACATGTTGGTGCAGTCTGTGCGGAGTCGGTGGAGTGCGGGTCGCACGCGTTTCCTCGCTAGTGGTAACACGTGCAATTTTGTTGCCTTTTGTGTGGCATGCCGCCGCTTCTCAGTAAGCAGCCTTTAGACGCTACCTACCGCTTAGATCTTACGGGGTCGGAGCGCGTTCGGTATGCGGAAAAAGTGCGTCTCTGCGATAATATCGACCCGTTCATGCTGCGGCCGGGAACGGACACAAGCGATGTCGACATATTTCCAGAGATTTGTTACGGTGACATCGTCAGTTACCTTGTTTTTTCTGCAAGCTTTCTGACCCTTGAAGAAATGAAGGCGTTTAAGTCCACCGAGGCGCATAATTATTTCACTAGCGGCTGGGTGAAGGGACTGTCGGCAAAACAGCTGCAAGGGGACAAGGTGCTTCTACTTGGAGAGGTAAGCCGCAGGGCATTGATCTTTGTAAGGATTAGAGTAAAGAAATAACGGTTATTAAATCCACAAGTGACTGAGTGCAAGCAATCACTCAGTAAAGTTTTAAAAAGAACTGTTTACAAACTGTCAGGCTAGTGATTCATTTCTTCATATGTACTGAACCTGGACGACTTCAGATTAAATCACGAGTTATTCTATTTTTATGGGCATATGAAAGGAACCGTTGCTGGTTTATCTTAGTTTGGAAACCCAACAAGTTATTGCGCAAAAAAGAAACGGTCACGAGTGAAGAGATTGTTATCGCTCGCTACAGATTTGCCGACCAACAATTTAGGTGTCGCCTATCGCGTCGCGCAGTTTTTATGGCCCGCCTTAACTGATCAAGCCATCGCTGTTGCCGTTTTCGACGGTCCGGTAGCGCGACAAGATCGACAGTGACGTGTGCCTTCGCAGAGATGTGTCCAATGTTAATTTGGATTCGTAGCCTCCGCTGTTGCCGACTCCTCAGCCTGACACTCCGTTTGAGCCGCGCGTTTCTGGGTCCGTCGTCTTGCCGCGCGAGTGTGGCGACCGGGATCACCCTGTTTTGCGCTGTAGCCGAGCAAAAGCGCAGGGGCCCAGTCCGGGCCCGTCTCCTCCCACAGTTTTGATGGTCTGCCTACAAAATGCAAGAAAAAATTGTTTAAAAGAAGATTTTCCGCTATGCTTGTACGTCATGCGCCTAAATAAACATTGTGCATATGCAACGGACTTACCTTTTACGAAGTGGGCGCCGCAAACACGTATGCCCGTCCTTTCGGTGTTGAGATCGGCACGTTTTATACGAGCCAGCCACACCTCCCGTCGCTTCGCGCATAAAGCTTTCGTACGGTCACCTTGATGCTCGATGACCTTTGGAAGACGAAAAAAGTCTGTGTTTGTGGATTTCGCCCAACAAGTGCGGTTGGAGCATCCAACAACAGCGCAGATAACCATCGCAACGCCGTCGAAGTACACCGTACGCGCGAATTGCACCAAGTGCACCACGGCCGCTGCGACTGCACCAACATGGCGGAACAGTATCCCAGGGTTCCCAGCTACGACGTCAGTGCAAGCCATGTATAGACAACGTAATTGATCTCGTGTCCACAGTACAACAACAGAAACGCCAGAAGCGCATGTGCGCGGCACTTTTTCTTGACATCAAAAGTGCATACGACAACTGTGGCACATGAGGCCATCCTTGATGCGCTAGAGGCTGTCGGAATCGGTGGACGTATGTATAGGTGGATCTAAAGCTATCTGACAAAAAGGACATTTTTGATTATGTTTGAAAGTGGCTCTACACCCGTGCATTACACCTAACGGGGAGTGCCCCAGGGCGGAGTGCTCAGTCCTACTTCGTTTAATCTAACAGTTATAAGACTCCAGGAGTAGCTACCTAATACCGTCCATATCTCTATGTATGCCGATGACATTTGCATCTGGGCCTCCTCTGTGACGCGTCTCCAGGTGCGAGCAAGACTTCGGAGGGCAGCAGCCATAACTTCCTCACATCTCCGAGAGCAATGTCTGAGCGTGTCAGCCGAGAAGTGCGCTATAGTGGCATTCACGCGCAAAAGTATGACTCGTTATCCGCTATTGACAGCCACGTTATTGCCTATCGTGCATCTCATCGTTTTTTAGGAATTGTTATAGATCGGAATTTATCATGGAGTCCACATTGCAGCATTGTAAAAAAAACTTATCTCTATCACACACCTGCTCAGATTTTTTGGCGGAAAATTGTAGAGATTGTCGATTCTATAAATGCTGCAACTCTACAGAGCACTCTTTTGGGGATTTTCTCGGTATAGTGCACCAGTGTTTTCAAGCACATGCAAGACGAATTTGCGTGCCCTGCAAGCTAAACAAGGTCAGACACTTCGCACATGCCTGGGTCTCCCTCGCAGTGCATCAACAGTTGCTACCATTGCAATCGCCCAGGACTACCCCCTCTCGACGTATATAACCCTTGAAACCCTGCGGATCCACATACGGCATCTAACAAGGATTCCACAGCACCACGTTGTATCAGTGGCGAATCAAATACCACACGCAGCGTTTTCCAAGGTTATAGCAGCCCACCAGTCGCCATCCCATCGCAGATCACCCCGGCAGCACGGCCTTCCTTTGCGCTGTGGTGTCTGCGGGAGCCATGCGTGCGCCTTAGAATTCCGGGCATAACGAAAACATCGAACTTGTCGACACCGGCCATTAAACATTTCACACTCTGCATACTGCACGCCGCTTATAGTGACCGCACTCTTGTGTATACAGATGGTTCGGTCTCAGGTACAAGTTAAACCTACGCCGTGGTCATTTCTGCGAGACAGACCAATATTATTCAGCAAACTTCGCATCGGACCACCTCCATCGGGTCAGAATTGGCCGCTCTTCGTGCCGCTGTGCGGCCCATCGGTGGACAAACACCCCACAAAGGGCTGTGTTCTGTGACTCAAAAGCAGCCTCACAGCGGCTTAATTATGTTTTACGCGGTGGCGATAACGATCAATTCGTAGCTGAATTAAGACTTCTCCAACACCAGGCGCAGGAAGAGTGTCATGACATGGTCTTCTAGTGCATACCGGGACACTCTGGCATTGTTGGAAACGACGCAGCTGACGCTGCAGCTCAAGCGCCTCACGGCAGTGCCAACATTGTTCAGATACCGTTGACAAGAGCCGATGCAGCAAGACATCTGCGAATGCTTGGCCGAAGAGAGCTTTTAGCGTCATGGTCCTCTAGTAGCAACTCCACATGCCGTCTGCACCGCCTAGACCCCTTACTCCGACTCAGTCCTCCGTCCGGCCTCTCCCGTTGCGATGCTACGCTGTTGTGTCGCCTGTGGCTGGGAGTGGCGTTCACAAATGCCTACTCCCACTTAATCGCAAAGGCAGACTCTCCTGCGTGTGAGATGTGTGGGTGCGACGAAACTATAGAACACCTTCTTTGTAACTGCCCTCGGTTTCAGCGTGAGCGTGCACTCCTGGCTGCAACACTCCGCCGCTTAGATAATCGGCCCCTTACTGAAGCAAAGATTCTGGTTCCTTGGAGTAAGCCTTCATCACAGAGGACCACTTTGAATGCACTTTCAAAGTTCTTGAAGGACTCAGGACTGAGTGCAAGATTGTGAACAATCAGTGTATGCCTTGTGTACCCTGCAAGTCATGGCCAACGGACACGTGGAAAAGTGATCATATCCCTTTGTTCTCTCCCTTTTCTATCTCTCCCTCCGTTCCCCTTCCCATGTATAGGATAGCATACCGGGCGCTGCCTAGTTAACCTCCCTGCCTTTCCGTCTTTTTCTCGCTCTATCTCTTGTTGCTAGATGGCGTTATTTTTGCTGTAGCAATAAATGCCTGTTTGTGTAAGCCCAGTGTATCATTCATTTGTTCTCTCAAAGCGAGGCCCACCGTGGTCGGTGTGCCTTAGGCAGGGTAGGCGACCACGGGGTGGGGTCCGGACGATATTGAGCTGTGTCAGCCACGGTAAAGTGGGGAGAACGTATTTATCTCCCAATTAAAACCCCACAAGGCACAGGCAGGGACTCACAGGACAGCGACATTTATTTCCCCTCCAAGGAAGAATCAATACTGACCTCACATGACAAGCGCGCAAAGCGGCAGAACAGTTGCAAGAACATCAAGCGTAGTGTCAGCACCTTAACTGTCCGTATGACGCGCGTGGTGAGCCTCGTACACGATGAGCGTCTAGTGTGTTCACATGTTGAATGAGCTCCTTTTTCTGTCTCCTGAGCATGGGCGTCCAAACAGTAGCATTGATAGATTGAGCGTAATGCATAAGAGCGCGGGAATGATTTCGCAAAAGTGCCCTAAACACGTTTTATAGCGGCTTCAGCACACTTCACCTTCAGCTGTGTTGCTTGCACTCAGGGTCTAATTAAACTCACTCATTAACATACGCTTCAGGACAAAGCGCTGGAAACAAGACACCAAGCGTAAATTCCTCGTCGTCATAAGCAAACATTCCGGACTCGAGGCTCTCATCATGTCCGTATGTACTGAATTTCCAGAAAAGAAAACAAAGGTGTAAGAATATGGCGTGTGAAAAGTCGAGAAGATGGCTTACAGAGGCGCAAACCAGCTCATGCGAACGCAAACGCATGACATTATGCGCCAGGAAGCAGGAACGCATGTAGAAGCACACGGAGTCTAACAAGGTATGCCCGCCAGCATTCTGCGTTACTTTCTGGCAAATTCTTTTCTTCTAAGCCGCGCACTCATTCGAGGCGCAGTTCGAAGGCGCACGCCGCACTTGCTTTTTTGAGGCTTTGTTACCAAGGGGAGCAAAGAAGAGAGAGGGACTCATGTTCTCTCAGCGTGCACTCTCGAAGCCGGCGCACGCCCAGGCCCGAATGCGATGGCAGCGCGGCGACAGCGTAGAGCAAACACTCCTAGCTTGGTCGGAGCGGCTTGAGAACATTTCACCACCCCTCTACTTCTTAGTATTCAAGTTAACAAGGCAGTGGCACCTGCTCGAGTTATTTATAGAATATTTGTTGGGATCGTAAGGAAACATTATATTCATATTTATCTCTTTCGGAATAAACTGCCTGAAAATACCTAATAATATTTTCGGTAATGTCGATCGGTTCTTCGATAATTTGCCCTTGAAATTTCTTTTTGTGGATCTCCTCGTTACTATGGCTAATATGGCGCCAAAACTTTGCGTGAGCACATTTATCTATTACAGAGTCACCGACAGCGAAATATTCCTAATCTGTGCGATTGCAAGCCAGATTAAAATGCCCGGTAATGATGAAGTTTTCACCAGAAACGTTTAGCAGATGATTCTATAACTTATTCAGAAACAAATCATCCGAATCTTCTTGTGGTCGATAAGATGCACAAAGGAAAAATATGTTAGCCAAGAGGCATAGTGAGTGACTCTAAGCGAGCCATTAAGAAATATGATGATGGCACAATCTCTGCTGCAGCCGTCAAAATTCGGAGGACTATGCGCAACCAGCTTAGGCCGGCTTATGCGTCCGGAGTGTATGGATCGAGAAGCACCACTTCTTCCACGTATGCGGGGTAAAGCGTGGTACTATAAAAAAAATCAATCCGATTGCAGTTCACCTTCCAGCAGCTGCTTAATGTGCCTGTATAGAACAGCGAAAGTAAATCCCTCGTTTTTGCAGGCAGTGGGAAGAGGTGCGCAATAACTCTACAGAAACGAGGATTCTGAAACGTCATTCTACTTTCTTTGTTTATATAATATAGAGTTACATCCTTACCTGTGACGTCCATTTCTGGCGAAGTACGTCAGTCAATAATTCTGTTGAGCTTTAATAAAGAAATTATGTTATGGGCTGGATAAAGTGGTCTACTTCAGAGCCATCTGTCATTAGTCCTACTAAGCTAAGGTGTAGGACACGCTACGCAAGATTTAAACAGCATTGTCTAATTAGAGTCGTAGCTTCGATTTGCAAAACACATCTTTATCTGTATGGTAATATTTATTTCCAACATAATGACATTCACTCCTGTTTTCAAAATGAATCAAACCATTTTCACGTCTCGAGATTTAGTGGGGTCTGCTACCACCCTTGATCACAGGGCCATCTGTGGCAGCAGCTAGAAAACAGCGCATCTCGCAATGAGACTTGTAGCGCCGTCTACAATACCATTGTAGAAACAACCACCTGCCGCATTCCTATGATGACGTCACGGTCCAATCAGGTGGGTAGAAGTGGAACGTTGTGAGTGTGATGTCAGGGGACGAAATGGCGGCATGCTTTCGGTTTCCCGAATTCAAGATCGAAGCCATTAGATTGGTGGTGCCCTGTAATCTCCTTCCTTCCAACACTACCAAAAATACTCTGGAACGGGTGGGAAAGCGGTCCCGTTACGGGACCGGTATACATGTATACGTTCATTCCGCTATATATATATATATATATATATATATATATATATATATATATAATATATATATATATATATATATATATATATATATATATATATATATATATATATATACTTCGACAACAGCGGGTACCGAGCCGGAGACAGTTGAATACCGAATTTGGTAGGCAGATAAAATCCTATGGGGTGTGGTATAGAAATAAAACCACAATTAAATAAAAGGTAAGCATTGTATACATGCAATTACTAATTGAAACGTGTCCATATTGCGCCACAAGCCGAATTGTAGGCACACATTGGCCCCGAAACGAAGATGATTTCGTTTGGGACGTATCTTGAGGCGATGCAACTCGACAATGGTAAGACGTGCATCGTAATTTCTCTGATATATGGCGCTAGGCGGCGATCGTTTCTCTATGTCGCGTGCGTGCACGCGCAGCCGAGCATGGTGGCAATCAACCCGTTTCAAATGTTATTAGATTCCGTTTCTCGAGACGAGCAGCGCGTTCTTCTTCGCTCTTTCATCTAGTAAACCAAACAGCTTACGCTGGCTCAACGTCTGCCAGACTGCGGCAGCCTTTTTTTCTCAAAGCCCGACGTGGCGTGATGGCGACCATAAAAAGACGAGGGCCTCCAGGGCTGTAGCTGTAGTCCTGCTCTGAGGCCTATGATACTTGTAGCAGGGATCGCGCCCTTTAGCGGGCGTGGTCGGCACGTGCAATTGCGTTGTGCGCGTATCTAGAAGGCTGTGACGTATATGTCTGAAGCAGCGTGTCCAAAGGTAGCTGGGGCTAGCGGCCCTACAAATGATAGAATGGTGAGTAACCGACAGTGTCATGACGGGAAGAGTTGTAGGTGAACGTAACGTATGGAAGGGCTATATCCCAGCCACGTGGACCGGGGAAACGTACACTGCGAGTATATCCGTGAGAGTGCCGTTGAGGACTACTGTGAGTCTGTTGGTTTAGGGATGATAGGCGGTGGTCAGCTTATATTTAGTCTAGCGGGAACAGAGAATGCTTGTTATGTCCCCTTTCTGTGTCCGTCCCTCCGCGCTGAATTTACCGCCAAAATAAACAGAGAATGTATTTGACAACAGTAGACAGAAAGCAAAGGCCGCGGTCAGTGAGAAGCTGACGGGGTGCACCATGACGGAGGATGTGGTCGTAAAGGAGGAAGTCGGCAACGTCAGTAGCAGTACTGGTGAGGAGGGCCCGCTTGATTGCGTAGTGAGTGCCATAGTCTCTAGCAATGTCAATTCATTTGTTTCCGGAGGTGGACTCAGAGAACGGACCGCCAACACTATAGAAATGTATAGGAGGCACACCAACAGCTTGGAGCGTACCCGCTGAGAAAGTGGCGGGTCGTTTCCGGTGCAGGCACTCGTCACAGACACGAACATAGTGGCGTACGGACTGGTAGAGGCGGGGCGAAAATAAGCGACGACGCATGTAGGCGTAAGTACGCGATACACCGAGATGTCCAGCAGTGGGGAGGTCATGGAGCTCGTAAAGGACATCAATGCGCAGGTGCTTCGGCACAATGAGCAAGAGGTCGGGGCCGGCGGGGTTGGGGCTTTGGCGGTATAGCGGTGTGACGGTTGTGCGGCTTCTGCGCACAAAGCTGGGCAGAGCAAGGGTCAGATAGGAAGGGGTTGAGGCGGTCAATAATAGAGCACAGCTCGACATCCCGTCGCTGCTCATCGCTAACGTGAGCAGTAGCAAATAGCGAGAACAGGTCGGCGGCGCAGTCACTACCTGAATGGTCAGAAGAGTCAACGAGATATCGGGAGAGGTAATCCGCATCAGTGGGTAGGTGACCGGACCTATTAACCACAATGTTGTCGTAGTCTTGTAGGAGTAAAGCCCAGCGACCTAGCCGGCCAGTAGGATCTTTTAGTGAGGAGAACCAGCAGAGCCCACTGTGGTCGGTGACAATCGTAAAAGGGCGGGCATATAAATACGGGCGAAATTTTCCAATGCGCCACACGAGTGCCAAGCACTGGCGTTTCGTGACGGAGTAATTGCGCTCTGATGTATAGATGAGGCTGCTGGCGTAGGCGATGAGCGGGCATATAAATACGGGCGAAATTTTCCAATGCGCCACACGAGTGCCAAGCACTGGCGTTTCGTGACGGAGTAATTGCGCTCTGATGTATAGAGGATGCTGCTGGCGTAGGCGATGACACGGTCAGACCCAGATTGCCGCTGAGAAAGGACAGCGCCTATTCCATGACCACTGGCGTCAGTGCGGACTTCAGGGGAGCGACCACATCGAAGCGTGTGAAGGCGGGCGAGGGGGTGAGCTTCGAGATAAGAGCGGCAAAGGCGTTTTCTTGTAGGGGTCTCCAGGTGAAAGTCATGTCCCTTCTAAGCAGACCACTGAGGGGGCGGGCGATGTAGGAAAGCCGAGCACGAATCGGCGGAAGTAGGATCACAGGCCCAAGAAGCTCCGTACGTCGTTGCAGGAACGCGGCACCGGGAAGTCTTTCATGGCTCAGATCTTAGCTGGACCAGGGTGAACACCCGTGGCATCGACGACATGACCGAAGATTGTGATCTGACGACGCACGAAACGGCATTTTTGGGAGTTGAGCTGCAGGCCAGCATGACTGCGGCCTGAAGAATCTTATAAAGATCATTGTGGTGAATGGAACAGCTGGTGCAGAAGACAATGACATTGTCGAGATAGCAGAGGCATGAGTACCATTTTAATCCGTGCAGAAGGGCGTCCATAATCCGCTCGAAGGCGGTCGGCGCGTTGCATAACCCAAAAGGCATACCTATGAACTGAAAAAGCCCCTCAGGTGTCAGAAACGCGGTCTTCTCACGGTCCTGGTCATCCACTGCTCTCTACCAATAGCCGAAGCGAAGGTCTATGCAGGAGAACAGTTTGGCACCAGAGAGGCAATAAAAGGCGTCGTTGATGCGCGGGAGGGGGTACACCTAATTTTTGTTGTCTTGTTCCGGTGGCGATAGTCTACACAAAAAGGCCATGAGCCATCCTTTTTCTTCACAAGGACGACTGGCAAGGCCAAGGGGTTGTAGGAGGGTTCGATAATGCTCTTATCATGCCTCTTCGTAACCTCGGCGTTAATGGCCTGGCGCTCAGCATGGGAGTCTCCGTATCGTCGACGACGGATAGGAGAGGCATGCCCGGTGTCGATGCGGTGCTTAACACAAAGAGCTTGGGCCAGCGGGATGTTATTCAGATCGAAAATGTCCGAAAAAGATTCGAGAAGGGCTTGAAGCTGGGAAGTTTGGGCGCGTCGCAGGTCGGAGTGCATCAAGTTCGCGAAGGCGTCTGTAGAAAGAGAGGTAGGCTGGGGATGGCCTGCGTGATCTTGAGAAGGGGCGGTGACAAATGTAGCTACTTGCCACAGTGTGAGGGGGAGTTCGTAGCAACGCAAATGCCTGATGGAACACCTTGAGGAGAGAAGCCGAAGTTGAGGAACGGCAGAGACAGTGCGTTCGTCTTGACAGAGGCGATGGTATAGGGCAGAGTAACGTTGCCGGTCAGCAGGAGATCGCTACTAGGCGCAACGAGGTAGTCGCCATCGGGAACTGGGAGTGTGGGTGTCAGTGCAACGAAGGAGGCGGCTTGAGACAGCAGGCGAGCACAGTCTGCATTTAACAGGCAGAGAGATGGATTGACGTGCTTTGAACGGAGTTGTGGGAGCTCGAGTTGTAGGACACCCTCCGAGCAGTCAATCAGCTTAATGGTCGTAGAGGAAACCCATGCCGAGAATGATGTCGTGGGCGCAGGTGGAAAAACGGTGAACTGGACCGGGGTACTGTGGCCGGCAACAGTGATGCGAGCAGCACATTGCAGGTCCACAGCAGCTGCGCCTCCATGCGCTACGCGCACGCGAGACGTTCCAGGCGTGAGCACTTTGCAGAGGCGACGGCGAAGGGCAAACTCATCAGATATACGTGTGCACTGGTGTCAATTAGGGCGCGCACAGGAAAACCGTCGACTGTGACGTCCAGTAAGTTCGGTCGGGTGGTTAGTAGAAGCTTTCTGGTTGGGGTCATTGATGCAGCGTCACCTCTTGGAGCTGCATCCACTAGTTTTCGACAGTGCAGCGGACGTAGGAAGCAGTGGCCAAAAGACGGCGCGACTGCGGTGAGCGTCAGTCACGGCGTTGGGGCGACGGAGAGCGGGAGTTGAGGAAGGAGGTTTCAGACTGGTCGGGCTGGGAGCGGGGCGAGAAGTGGCGCTGAGGGTCAGGTCGGTAGTTGGAGAAGCCACCGCAGGGAGACGACGACCAAGGGCTGCGGCAATGTGGAGAGATGTGTCCACCGATGGTGCAGAGAAAGCAGATGGGTCTGTCGTCAGCTGTGCGCCATTCCGACGAATTTCAGTAACGGGACGAGGAGTGGTAGACGGGGCAGAAAACAGGGGAGAGAGGCTGTCGGATGGCTGGGCGGCCAATAGAACTCACCTGGGGAGAAAGATACAGGTTTTCCAGTTCTCCTATGACGACAGCCTGATTAAGCGGCACGAGGGTCAGCATCGTATCAGGGACGTATGATGGAGATATGACAGGTGCGAGGCCTCCAGTTCACGTAGAACGATCTGGGTGACTGAATCGGTGAGGAGAGGGCGTGCGAGGGCACGCGGGATGGAGATCGCTGGTCCTCGCAGGACGATGTCGCGGCTATGTTAGGAAGGTGGAAAAACGGCTGCGGAATGCGGTGGCCTTTCACTTTCTCAAATCTACGGCACTAATTAATGATGAAGTCATTAGTGAAACAGTCTTTACAAATAAACAAGTTGAAAGCATCCTCTGCAATGCCTTTGAGCACGTGGCCCACCTTGGCCGTCACACTCATGGCACCTTCGACCTTATTGCAAAGAGCCAAGATATCCTGGATGTAGGCCACGTAGCTTTCTGTTGAAGATTGAGTTCGAGACGCAAGCTGTTTCTAGGCGGGTATCTGTCGGTCATCAGGCCTGCCGAATAGCGTGCCAACTTCTCCTTAAAGGTGTCCCAGCTTGTTAGGTCTTTCTCGTCGGTATCGTACCACACTCATGCCGTGCCATTGAGGTAAAATATGACAGTGGCTAGCATTAATGTAGGGTCCGTACCTGTTATAGGTTCTGAGTTCTGACGCGTTCATAGAGGCTACGCCAGTTTTCCACATCCGTGTCATCAGTGCAAGAAAAGATGCCGGGGTTGCGAGGAAGATCCATGATCACTAAAGGAGCGGTAGTGGGGCCCCTTGACTTGCCGGGTGGAGCCATAGTGGTTGACGCGGCCTGACGACCACTACGAAGCTGCGTGGTGTTCGCAGCGTAAAATCGGCGCCTTCACAAAAGATGTTACGTGGTCCATGGCGGGAACGACGCAAGAACGCTCCGGGCACAGCACACAGGCCGAGAGCACAGGGCCCGCACATAGCACAGAGCACGCAAGCCCAGAACACGCGCACCTTCGAGACATTTCGGTCACCTCGTCTTCACCAAGAATATTCGTTGGAATATCTTCTAAAGCGGCTTCATGCGACGCACTTGTTTCATCCACCAACACTAAAACGCGGTGACGCTCAGTTTGGAGCTCCCAGCTGCGCCTTGGTGCCAGCGACGCAATGCGCCAGAAGATGAGAGTAAATGAGAGCGACGCGTGACCGGGGCACAAACCAGGTATGAGTAGTTCGATCCTAGAAGCCTGCTTGGTTGCACATCTAATTTTGGCGCTCCGCTATAACCCCGCGATGTTCTCGATAGTGGTGACTCTGGAGAAAGAAATGACAGACCCCATAAACCTACAACCCTCTGACGACCGTCCGCCTGACGCTACCTCACGCTCCCGGGCCGTAGCAGCAATTGAGCTCCGCCTGCTATCGTTCTGGCGCAAGAGCGATCAGGGATTGTTCGCCCAGGTGGAAGCCATCTTCCATCTTCATCTCTACCGCGTCACCTCGGAAACTTCTCAGTTTCATCACCTGCTTTTCATTCTATCTCCTCAGGTCACTCAAGAGATCGCGGGCGTCATCTTTGGACCTTTTGGTGATGCAAGATACGATGTTAATGTTTTTTTCTCTGCTCTCTGCTAGCTTGCTAAATTGTTTCCGATGACGATACGGCGAAAACGGCCGTAATGTACGAATAAACACGCCATGAGATACTGCGAGCGCAATAAACAGGTTATTTATGAGATTCCTGTAATTTTGTGGCCGAGTTTACACCCGACAGACAGTGCACTGCTTCAACGTAAGGGAAAAAGAACATGCAATCACAATCTTGAATATAGCAGGCAGAAATCTGTTGCAGCACTCATAGCGATGTGATTGCGAGAACACCTGAAGGAAACTTTTGCAGAGGACCAGATACTTGGCGCGGGCTTATGACAAAGCAGAAACAAAACTTCTCGAACCGCTCTTCATAAAGCAGTCAGCGAGTGCCGCAGCACCACCTCCATTTATCTGATTGAAAAAGAAGTCTACTACATTGAAATCCACTTGTAGTGCCCTTCTTAATGCAGCCTTGTGCTTTTGATTGTTTCATGCTCGTCTCAGTTTTAAATTTTTACACGATTTTTCTTCCTGACATCCCCGTGCTGTTTTTTTCCCCGATGGCTCTTTACACTCCCCGCTTGTTATCAGTTTTGCTCTTGTATTGTGAAGTTTCTAGCTTCTTTATGTTCATCTTTTTTTTGGATTGCACCCGTTTTTATTTCATGAATTCGCTGTACTGTTTTTACCTATCGGCTCAGTCCAACCCATGCTTGTTATGGTGTTTCTTTTAATGCCCCATTGCCCCCTTTTCGCTTTCTTTTAACCAAAAAATCTTTTGTCTATATCAAGGATTTTTTATCTTCTTTTGTATTCGGCTCTGGCCCAGCCTTGGATTTTTACGAAGCCGTGCTTGCGCCCGATTCTGCTTCTTTAAAGATTTCCTGAGCGCGGTAAACTGTTTCTATGCTGATTATTTTGATCCAGCTGTTTACTGCATTCACCTTGCCGTTTATTATCAGCCTTGGCCTTCTGTATTGCACAATAGCGCTTTTCTTGTGATCATTCAGTTTGACAAAAAAATAATGTTTAACCTCTTATTATTTTATTGCTGCTTGGTTGCCACGTAGTGATGGCTTTCATTAAGAAAAGGCGCCCGTTCCTGTCAAGTTGTGTCTTTAATCCTTGCCTCTTTCGCGCTGTGAAGTGCAGACGAGATTAAGAAGTTTGCGAGGATAAGGAGACCAGAGTTAATTCGCGAGGCTAAGCACATGCTTAGTTAGCAAGGCATCCTAGAGGCCTTTGCTATGCAGGGGGCGTAGCTAGGTTTATGACAATGATAAGGCTTCTTATAAACCTAGTTTTGAAGAGGGAACTTAATTCACTATTTTGGCGGAACTAAAATAACGACTTAGTGGTATGTAGAAAAGATGAACTCGTGATATCGCTTCATAAAAGATATTCGGCTTTAACAGAGGACAACGACCTAATGTCTAATCAATTAACGATGATTGCATAGATATCGCCAGCGAAAGCTGGCGAATGCGCCAGCAATGCATGAATAGAGAAGCACCACTGCATCCGTATATGAGTTTCTATCAAACAAAACAGCAGAGTTCATGTAACAACCTTTGCCGCTCCATCACATGTCTCTAACGCAATCAAAGCGCCAAAACGTTTATCTCCAAAGTCAAGTGAAAACCTTGGAAAGCTAGAAATGAAAAATTTTCCACCAACACTGGCTGAGTGTTCGACTTAAGTGCGTTAACTAGAGGAACTTCCAGCTCATCGGTGTGCTACGAAAGTGTGGATAAGATCAAATCCAGACATCTGCGAATGTTTCCTTTCCAGAAAAATCACTTCTAATGCACAAGCAGCGCCATCTGCATCATGTATTTTGCACTACACTTGATATTTACAGTCACCTTCGCTATATCCGGTATAATTACATCAGTTAATATATCAGTACACACGCACGCGCACACACGCACACACGCACACGCACACACGCACATGCACATGCACACGCGCACACGCGCACACGCACACATATATACAGATACATACACATACATATGCATATACACATACATACACATACATACATATATACTTATGAAGGGAGCGAACAGTCACCCACACCAAGGTGCATAGGGAACGTTAATTTTTTTATTAATGTGCTGTGCTTATCAGTGGGATAGTAATACTTATATTAATAAATCGCTTAAAGAAAATTACTTATAAAGCAGCAGAAAAAACAACCATGCCGCCGGTGGGATCCGAATCCACGACCTCCGAATATCACGTCTGGTGCTCTTACTAACTGATCTACGGTGACGGCTGTCCAATCTGCTGCTCTCGTGGGTATTTATGTTTATTAGGTGTAAGGATATATTGAGAGTGTTCACCAGCGCCACCCTCAACCATAGCGGCGGACGTAGCGCGTCCTGTAATAACGCGAGGGTGACGTGGAACGTCATCTAACGGCGAGGGCGGAAACAGTGCGAGAGCCCTCTTATTCTACCTATGGCATCAAGACTAGCACAACTGAGACCCCAGTTAAGCTATTAGCAGGCAAGGTAAAGGAAATGAGGGGCCCGTTTGACATGAGGGGCCCGTCATATATATATATATATATATATATATATATAATATATATATATATATATATATATATATATATATATATATATATTGTGAGCGCTTTGCGCGAACTTTCATCTCTTTCATCTGTATATCCCCATAATCATCGTCGTCGCTTGCCTGGGCTCCGGGGAGCACGCGCTGAGTGCCCGGCTGTTCCCGAATAAAGACGCCTGTGCAAGCGGTGGCTCACAAGTGGCGGAGGTGCTATTCGTATCCCCAACCTCTCGCTTCGGACCCGTCTTTCGCTCTCCCTGGAGCTCCGATCAGGCCGTCTTTGCGTCTGCAGCCCTCAGGTATGAAGGAAGGCAACGGGACGCGCTCACCCCCGTCGCCTTTACCGGCTGCTTCGGCTGCCCCAGCCTGGACCATCACCAGCCGTCAACGCGACCCTCGGGTCTTCGCCGGACTTCGTGGCGACGACGTCGACGACTGGCTCGACAACTACACCAGGGTCAGTACGTTCAACCGATGGGATGACTCCCACAAGCTGGTGAATGTACTGACGTCGCAAAGACGTGGTTTCTTAATCACGAAGATGACATCGCCGACTGGCCTACATTCACACAGCAGCTGCGGCACATTTTCGGCACGCCGACAGGCCGCTCTCAGCTAGCCAAGAAGAAGCTTGCCGCGCGGCTCCAGCAGCCTGGGGAGTCGTACACCTCTTACATCGAGGACGTTCTTGCTCTTTGCCGCCGCGTTAGTGCTGACATGCCTGAGTCGGAGCGCGTTGCCACATTCTTAAGGGCATTGGGACCGTTGCGTTCAACGCCAAGAACCACTCCAGCGTATCTGCCATTACCTCCACATGCCAGCGCCTGGATGAGCTGCAGTCATGCCGCCTTCAGCCAGACCCCAGTGATGGCAGCGTCCTCGTCGATGGGAACCTCCGTTCCGTCATCCGTGCCCTGATACGCGAGGAACTCTAGGGGCAGCCCACCACTCTCGGCCCTCCCACCTTTAATATCCCGCCTGCTACACCTGACTTGCGGAGCGTCACCAAAGATGAGCTGGCCGCTTTCACCTGCGCCGTAGCCCCTGCCACCTCTCAGACACCTTCTCGCCCGCCCACCTATGCCGACATTGCCTCGAGGCCACCCACCCCGCTCCCTACGTCAACTCCAACGCCTGTCTGCGGTCACGTGGCTGCCGTGGCTCCGTGTCCTCCAGCAACGCCTTATGCTCCAGCCTGGCGTACTCCCCGTCCTATTTGCTACTACTGCGGGATCCGCGGTCATGTCTCACGGGTCTGTCGCCGGCGACAGAAAGATAAACGACGCGGTTATGCTGCTTTCGAACGTGCACCTGTGCGCCAGCCTGATACTTCCACCTCGCCGTTCTCCCAAATTTATCGTCGCTCCCCCTCGCCTCCAAACTCCCAGGATATCACTCGGTCCTCCCGTTCTACTCGCCGGCGCTCCCCTTCACCTTTTCGCCGCTCATCACCTCTTCGTCCCGCCTCGCAGCCCTTCGCTCCTAGCCCGGAAAACTAAACGAAGCAGTTTTTGGAGGGAAAGCTGCTTGCCGTGCGGACTCTAAATTTTCTCCTGACCGCCCGTCGCATATGTTGACACTGTGTGTTGAAGGGGTGTGGACTCAAGCTCTCATAGACACGGGTGCCGCTTTCTCCGTCATTCACCTTGCCCTGTGTTCCCGTCTGCGCAAAGTCACAACTCCATACACCGGTCGGCCTCTCCGTGGAGCCAACGGCACGCTCATCCACCCCACTGGCCAATGCACTGTGTGTGTTTTCACCGCTAACCAGCGCTATCATATTCAATTTCTTATCCTCCCATCCTGCGTTCATCCGATAATCCTGGTGTGCGACTTTTTGTCGTCTTCTGCCCTCATCTCTTGCAACGACCGCCTCATCCACATAGCAGATCCAGACTTGGCACCCTTGGTCCGACTTTTCGCCACCACGTGTGGTCGCTGCTGTCGACTTCGCCCTGCCCCCTCGCCGTGAACAGCTCATCCTTGCCACTTTAGACTTCGCTTTTGACGGCGATGCCTTAGTCATGCCTTCGCAACGCAGGACCTCCCAAGGCATCGCTCTTGCCTCTTGCTTCACATCTGTCGTCCGTGGTTGCGCGGTCATCACGGCGCTGAACACTACCAGCCAGTCCATGTAACAACCCAAAGGCGCTACTATTGGTTTCCTGTTTGAGGGTAAACCTGTCCCTCTCGACACCGACCCGATTTCATGTGCTGTGCTACCAGCAGATACTTCCGCTCCGTGTTCTTCCTCGGCGCTCGAAGCAGCCATGAGCGCTGACCTTACATCTGAGCAGTCGACCGCCTTACTAGAAGTTCTTATGACCCACCAGAACTCCTTTGATGTGTGCACGTCCGCTTTAGGCCAGACTTCTGTAACGTCCGATCGCATAGAGACTGTTACGTTTCGCCTACGACGCGCGATATAGCCGGCGCGGATGCAACGGACGCCGGGGCTTCGTTCAAAGTTGCGGTCAGTTTGGCCCGTTCAGCGCTGCCGCAACGCCTCCCGCCAAGCGCGTCCAGGCAGGTTTCAATGACACGTGTCTACGTGTGTGCGTGTGTGTGTGTGCATGTTGGTGCCCACGCTTGTTAAAGCGCGGCAGCCGGAGAGAGAAGCTTCTCAACTGGGAGGCGAAGAGGTCTGACCGGCGCCGGCCCGGCGGACGCGTCACGTCACGTCTCAACGTGTCCGTGCGTCGCCGTCTCGTGCGCCTCATCCCGAGCCGTTCCTTCTTGCCCTCGACTCCGAGGGTATAAAGGCAGCTACCCCGGACGCCAAAGAGAGGCTTCGATTTCTTCCGTCGAGTAACGTGGTCGCCCGTTTCTCCACTTCGGTCGACCTGACTGGCTGCTCTTTTGCGATGCTAGAATAAACAAGTTGTTCTGTTGGCAGTCGACTCATCCTCTGCCAGGACCTTCGGAAGTTTCCAGCTGTGCCCCAGGCCCCAGGCCAACGCTACCCTTGGGGCTTGCGACCCATTTGCAACAACTGGTTGCCAGCGGTGGGATCGCGACAACGGAGGCCAGCAGCGAAGATATGCGGTCGACTGTATGCTGAGCAGCACAACGACCATCCGGGAGCAGTGCAACGAGCCCTGTGTGATGACTGGTTGCCTGCAGCGGAACGACTGCGCTGAATTCTTGGCTGCGAGGTTTGGTGAGTGCGGGACTTTCTTCTTCTGAGTTTTGCCAGGCTTTTGTTAGTGTCAGAAACAGAGCTGGTAATAGTGGTTGTCGTTGCTGCCGGGTTAGTTTGCGGCAAGACAATAGTAGGCAGTAGAGAAAGCAGCATTCGGAGCAGCCATGGATTTGAAGTCGTTGCGCAAACCGAAATTGCTGGAGCTTGCAAGAGAGTTGGGTCTGTATGTCTCAGACAAACTCAGAAAACCAGAACTACTAAGGGCTATTCTTGAGTTGGAGGCTGAGGATGACGAGCTGTCGGAATGCCTTGTGACCATTGAGAAGAGGGCAAAAAGACAGGAGCGCGAACGTAAAGAGCAAAAAGAGAAAGACGAGCGTGAGCGTAAAGAGCAAAAAGAGAAAGACGGGCGCGAACGTAAAGAACAAAAAGATAAAGAGAAAGAAGAGCACGACCGTCAACACGCTTTAGAAATGAAGCGTCTCAAGGTAGAGATGGAACGCTCTCGTAATGGAAGTCAGGAACACGGTGCAGGAGAACGAGTATCCTTCAAAATGACTGACCTGATGCGGCCGTTTAAGCTTGGAGAGGACATTGGTTTGTTCCTGGTTAACTTTGAGCGAACGTGCGAGAAGCAGGGGTTCTCTCGGGAAACGTGGCCACAGCGCTTGCTCACTTCGTTACCCGGCGAGGCGGCCGACGTAGTCGCTCGCTTGAAGAGACAGGAGGCAGAGGATTTCGACCAAGTGAAATCGAGTCTGCTAAAAAAGTACAGGCTGTCAGCGGAGGCGTTCCGTCGGAAAAAGGCAGAAGTGAGTCATATACAGAGTTTGTCTACAGGCTTATGTCCAACATGCAGGAGTGGCTCAAAGAAGAGAAAGCGTTTGGTGACCACGAGAAAATTCTGCAGTGTTTCGGGCTGGAACAGTTTTATAGTCGGTTACCTGAGAACGTGCGGTACTGGGTCTTGGATAGGCCAGACGTTAGTACAGTGGCTAAAGCCGCCGAGCTAGCCGAGGAGTTTGTGACGCGTCGGGCTCGCGGAGCTAGGGACGGTCAAAAGGGTGAATTTGGCTCCAAGTCTGAGAGGCCGAAGTTCACACCCATGAGAGCAAGGGGGGACACACGTAGTGCGGATGCGAGTGAAAGCAGTCCGACCGAACGTAAGGAGACGGCGGCAGCCGAAGCCGAACGCAGAAAGCGGTTCGAGACGAGGCAAGCGCGCGTGTGTTATACGTGCCAGAAGCCGGGAACTTTTCGGCGCAGTGTCCAGAAACAAAAACAAAAGTCATGTTTTTGTCATTATGCAGCACTGACGAGAACATGAAGCTTCTCGAGCCTTACATGCGAGACTTCCTCATGAACGGGGAAGAGTGCCGAGTGCTTCGTGATTCCGCAGCTACAATGGATGTAGTTCACCCCTCTTACGTAGAACCCGATATGTTCACGGGCGAGTGCGCATGCATGAAGCAAGCCGTGGAAGCTCATAGCGCGTGTCTGCCCGTAGCAAAAGTGCTTATTGAAGGACCTTTCGGAGCAATTGAGACGGAGGCCGCAGTGTCATCTATGCTGCCCCCCCCCCAGTACCCGTACCTATTTTCGAACAGGTCCGATCATCTCCTGCGCGAGAAGGGGCTTTTGTTTGGTGAGGCTAGCGTTCAGGCCTTAACCAGATCGAGAGTTCGGGAGCTCGCTGCAAAGGCGGTAGTTGCGGGGCCGACGTTGTCGATCAATGAAAAAGGGTCGGAGGCGCGGCAAGCTGATATTCAGAGCACTCCGAACTGAATAAAATTGAGCCTGTAGCGTTGAAGGCACCAGGTACTGGAGAGGAAACGCCCGACACGGGAAAGTTAGAAGAGCTATCTGCAGATTTGCTCATCGCGCCTACGTCAGATGGACTTAATAGGTTGCTAAAAGTCAGCCGGTCGGCTTTGATAGCCGAGCAAAAAAAGAATGGCAGCCTAGAAAACATGCGCTGCAATGACAAGGAAGGTATCGCCAAGAAAAATGCTCGTTTTGTGGAAAGAGGTGGGGTCCTGTACCGGAAGTATCTAGACCGCAGGGGAGTGGAGTTCGATCAGCTGATCGTGCCTCAGTGCTACAGTCAGGATCTGTTGCGCTTGTCTCATGGGGGTTCGTGGTCTGGACACCTAGGACTTAAGAAGACTAAGGACCGTCTCTTGCAAGAGTACTATTGGCCAGGGTGTTTTCGTGACGCAGAACACTTTGTGAGGCCATGTGACACCTGTCAGCGGGTTGGCAAACCAGGGGACAAATCGAAGGCGCCGTTGAAGTTAGTACCTATCATTACGGAGCCTTTTAGACGGCTCGTTATGGATACAGTGTGACCTCTTCCGGTAACAGCCACGGGGTACAGACACATTTTGACTGTGATCTGCCCAGCGACAAAGTTCCCTGAAGCAGTGCCGCTTAAAGAACTCAGCTCAGTTGAGATAGTCAATGCACTACTGTCCATATTTGCGCGAGTTGGTTTTCCTGCGGAAATCCAGTCAGATCAGGGCACAGTGTTTACTAGCGCTTTGACGACAGCCTTTCTCGAAAGGTGTGGCGTAAAGCTGTTACACAGCTCAGTGTACCACCCACAGTCTAATTCCGTTGAGAAGCTCCACTCCGTCATGAAGCGCGTGTTGAGAGCATTGTGTTTTGAACAACAAAGTGAGTGGGAGCTGCGTCTGCCTGGGGTGATGTTTGCATTAAGGACCGCGCCGCATGTGGCTACGGGGTTTTCGCCAGCTGACCTGGTGTACGGTCGCTCGCTGCGGTCTCCGCTTCGCATGCTTCGAGACTCGTGGGAAGGCAGGGGCGACGACCCAGTCGTGGTCGAGTACGTGCTTAGGCTCCTCGAACGCTTAAGAAGGGCACAGGAGTTGTCAGGTGAAGCAATGGCAAAGGCCCAGCAGAGGGCCAAGGTTTATTATGATCGGACAGCCAGGGCCCGTCGTTTTGAGGTGGGCGATGAGGTAATGATATTGCGCACATCGCTAAAAAACAAACTCGACGTGCAGTGGGAGGGCCCAGCACGGATTGTTCAAAAACTGTCGGACGTTAACTTCCTGGTGAGTCTGCCAGGAAAACGGAAAGCACAGCAAGTTTACCACTGTAATCTGCTCAAACCCTACAGACAACGGGAAGCAGTGGAGTGTATGATGGTAAACGTTCCCGAAGAGCTTCCGGTCGAGCTTCCGGGACTAGGCTCAGTGACGAACAGGAAAGACACCTATCAGGTCATTACTTACTTACTTAGTAAAGCACCGCTGTCGCCTGAGCAGAAAACCGAATTACACCAACTCTTACAAGAGTTTCAAGGTCAGTTCTCTGAGAGGCCTGGTAGGACTTCTGTCCTTACTCATGAAATAGAACTTACCTCGCCAGAGCCAGTACGATCCAAGGCGTACCAGGTGTCACCCCGCCAGCGCGATATTATGGAGGCTGAGGTAAAGAAAATGCTACAGCTCGGTGTTATTGAGGCGTGTGAGCGTGATTACACCTCCCCTTTGATTTTAGTTGAGGTACCGGGCAAAGAACCTCGTCCTTGCGTCGACTACCGCAGGCTTAATTCCATCACTAAGGATCAAATTTATCCGATCCCTAACATCTAGGAGCGCCTTGAGAAAGTTAGTAGCGCTCAGTTTATTTCCACCCTAGATCTTGTCAGGGGTTATTGGCAGGTTCCACTTACAGAAGAGGCTAGTAGGTATGCGGCGTCCATTTCACCAATGGGAAAATTCCGTCCTAAAGTTTTGAGTTTTGGTTTCAAGAATGCGCCATACTGCTTTTCAAGCCTCATGGAAAAAGTGTTGCGGGGACAGGAAGAATTCGCTTTACCGTATTTAGACGACGTAGCGATATTCTCCGCATCCTGGTCTGAGCATATGACACACTTGCGGGCAGTGCTAACCCGCCTGCGCGAAGCGGGCTTGACAGTCAAGGCTCCCAAGTGCCAATTAGCACAGGCCGAGGTTGTCTACCTCGGTCACGTGATTGGACAGGGTCGTCGCCGCCCCCCTGAAATAAAGGTGGCCGCTGTGCGAGACTTCCCGCAACCGCGCACAAAGACCGATATTCGGTCGTTCTTAGGTGTCGCCGGCTACTATCAGAGGTACATCCCCAGGTACTCCGATATTGCGGCTCCCCTGACGGATGCTCTAAGAAAAACAGAGCACCAAACAGTCGTCTAAGGCGAGACAAAGGAAAGAGCTTTTAGGGCCCTAAAGAGCGCCCTAACAAGCCAGCCTGTGCTACGATCGCCAGAATACACAAAAGGGTTCGTTGTTCAGTGCGATGCTAGTGAGCGAGGCATGGGCGTTGTATTGTGCCAACGGGAAAATGGAGAAGTGGAACACCCCGTCCTGTATGCTAGTCGTAAGCTGACCGGTCGTGAGCAGGCGTACAGCACCACCGAGAAAGAGTGTGCGTGTCTCGTGTGGGCCGTTCAGAAATTGTCATGCTACCTAGCCGGTTCGAGGTTTATCATTGAGACGGATCACTGCCCTCTCCAATGGCTGCAGACCATCTCTCCCAAAAATGGCCGCCTCCTGCGCTGGAGCATCGCTTTGCAACAATATTCCTTTGAGGTGCGTTACAAAAAGGGGAGTCTCAACGGTAACGCCGATGGCTTAAGTCGAGGCCCCTAACGTGGGAATCCGCCTCATAGTTGTTTGTTACTGATGTTTTCTTCCTGAGGCAGGATTTTTAACATATTGCTTTTGTTTAGTGTTTCAAAGTGATGACGTGCTTTCTAGCGCAATTTTCCCGTTTGTGGACGCGTTCTGAGTGCTGCTTGACTACTGTAAGGAACTAGGCAGTAGTATAAAAGGGGAAAGAGCCTGGCAGAGCTTAGTGAGGGTTGTGTCGTGCTTGCTGACTGAGCGGTTGCGGTTCGGCGTAGTTCAACGCTTGCTGGGAACGAGAAAAAAAATGGCAACTCTCCCAAAGTCAATTTGCAGTGTCCTGTGTGAACCTGAACCTGAGAACGAGGCCTTCTATGTGCGCTGCGCTCAGGCAACGCCGAGGGACGACCGATTTCGATTACGAGCATCATCGAGTGACATCCCTCCGGACAGCGGATGCAGTCCCCTCACCATCGGGATCTCCTTCTCCCGGCGGGGCGGTCTGTTACGTTTCGCCTACGAAGCGCGATATAGCCGGCGCGGATGCAACGGACGCCGGGGCTTCGTTCAAAGTGGCGGTAATTTTGGCCCGTTCAGCGCTGCCGCAACACCTCCCGCCAAGCGCGTCCAGGCAGGTTTCAATGCCACGTGTCTTCGTGTGTGCGTGTGTGTGTGTGCATGTTGGTGCCCACGCTTGTCAAAGAGCGGCAGCCGGGGAGAGAAGCTCCCCAGCTGGGAGGCGAGGAGGTCTGACCGGCGCCGGCCCGGCGGACGCGTCACGTCACGTCTCAACGCGTCCGTGCGTCGCCGTCTCGTGAGCCTCATCCCGAGCCGTTCCTTCTTGCCCTCGACTCCGAGGGTATAAACGCAGCTGCCCCGGACGCCAAAGAGAGGCTTCGATTTCTTCCGTAGAGTAACGTGGTCGCCCGTTTCTCCACTTCGGTCGACCTGACCAGCTGCTCTTTTGCGATGCTAGAATAAACAAGTTGTTCTGTTGGCAGTCGACTCATCCTCTGCCAGGACCTTCGGATGTTTCCAGCTGTGCCGCAGGCCGCCAGGCCAACGCTACCCTTGGGGCTTGCGACCCATTTGCAACAAGACGGACGGCTCAGCTATTGTACGGCGCCGTCCGTACCGCGTTTCCGCATCTGAGCGCAAGATCATTGAGGACCATGTTCCAGACATGCTTTCGCGCCACATCATTCGACCGTGTACAAGCTCCTGGTCATCTCCTGTCGTTCTCGTCCGTAAAAAAGATGGCTCAATTCGTTTCTGCGTGGATTACCGTGCCCTTAAAAAGATAATCCATAAAGATGTCTACCCGCTCCCTCGCATCGACGACGCGTTGGACTGCCTCCAAGGCGCTGAGTACTTTTCAAGCCTCGACCTCCGCTCGGGCCATTGGCAAATCACCATGCACGAATCAGACAAGGAGAAGACCGCATTTGTTACCCCGGACGGTTTTTACGAATTCAATGTGATGCCTTTCGGACTGTGCAATGCCCCGGCCACATTTGAGCGCATGATTGACACCGTGCCACGGGGCATGAAATGGAAGACCTGCCTTTGCTATCTGGACGACATTATCATCTTTTCGTCCGACTTCTCCCAGCACTTGCACCGTCTCAACGCAGTTCTCACGTGCCTTGCGAAAGCCCGTCGTCAATTAAATACCAAAAAGTTCCACTTTGCCAGCAAAAGCATCAAAGTACTCGGCCACATCGTTAGTAAGGCCGGAATCCGACCTGATCCTGAAAGAACTGCCGCTGTCCTTAGTTTTTCTCGCCCCCAGCGCCTGAAAGAACTTCGCAGCTTCCTGGGCATAGCGTCCTACTTCCGCCGTTTCATACGTAATTTTGCATCCATAGCGTCCCCCCTCCATAAACTATTGACTTCTGAGATGCTTTATCGGTGGTCCACTGAATGCGAAGAGGCCTTCCAAGCCCTCAAGCAGGTGCTCACTTCAACGCCTGTGCTTCGCCATTTTGATGAGGCAGCCCCAACCATTCTCCATACCGACGCCAGTGGACAAGGCCTTGGCGCTGTTCTCTTACAACGCAACGATGCCAACCAAGAGCAGGTTGTAGCGTACGCCAGCCGTTCTCTTACTACAGCTGAGCGTAACTACACCATAACAGAGAAAGAGTGCCTCGCCGTTGTTAGGGCCATCCAGAAATTTCGCCCCTACTTGTACGGCCGTCACTTCACCATTGTCACCGATCATCACGCGCTCTGTTGGCTGCCGACACTGAAGAACTTGTCCGGCGGTTTGGGTCACTGGGTGCTACGTCTTCAGGAGTGCACCTTCACTATCACCGACAAATCCGGGAGAAAACACCTCAACGCTGACGCCCAGTCTCGATGCCCGTTGCCTGACTCCCGGACTCACGCTGCGGCCCCCTCAACAATGTGCCCTTCACCTCAGGCGTCCGACCTGCCTCTGGAATGTGTACCCATTTTTTGTTGCACCAGTCGACGTCCACGTCGATTCGCCCTCCCATCAGCTGGCTGATCCATACTGCCGCACTATCATCGATCGTCTCCGAGGCAAATCAGCGGCACCACCCAACAGTCGCTCGCACCGCCAGCTTCGCCAGTTCAGATTTCAGCACGGCACACTCTACCACTACACCTACCACCCTACGGGTCACCGGTGGGTTCCCGTTGTGCCTCGCTCCCTTCGTCTTCAAGTTTTGCAGGCTTACCATGACGACGCCTCTGCCGCTCATTTGGGCCACCTGAAGACGTATGACCGTATCAAGTGCCGATACTTCTGGCCTGGGCTCTCTACTAGCGTCCCCAAATACATATCCTCCTGTGTGTCTTTCCAGCGTCGCAAGCTGTCAACATCCGTCCCTGCCGGCATCCTACAGCCTCTTCCTTGCCCATCCGTGCCTTTCGACACCGTCGCCATCGACTTGTTTGGTCCCTTTCCCCTTACGCCAGCTGGCCACCGTTGGGTTGTCATCGCCATTGACCACCCGACGCGGTATGCTGAAACAGCTCCGCTTCACTCCGGTGCTGCTTCTGAAGTCGCCGACTTTTCCTTGCATGCTATAGTGTTATGCCATGGTGCTCCTCGTGTCCTGATCAGCGACCGTGGGAAGACATTTTTGTCCCATGTGCTTGAAGAGGTCCTCCGCGCCACCAAGACTGTCCACAAGACACGTTCTAGCTACCATCCTCAAACCAACGGTCTTATCGAGCGCTTTCACCGTGCCCTGTCTGACATGATATCTATGTACATTCGGCCTGACCATAAGAACTGGGACAACATTTTGCCCTTTGTCACCTTTGCCTACAATTCCGCAGTTCAACGCACCACTGGCTACAGCCCTTCTTGGTTTATGGCCGTGTTCCATCCTCATTGTTCGATACCGCCTTCTTTTCTGCTCCCGCATCTCCGTCTGCGTCTCTGGGCGAAGAGTTCGTTTCTCGGATGGCATATTGTCGCCACCTCGCCCGCGTCAACACCGTAGCCACTCAGCAAGACCGCAAACACCGCTATGACCTGCACCACCGTACGGTCTCCATCCGACCCGGAGATGAGGTCCTCCTCTGGACACCCGTCCGCACGCCTGAACTGTGCGCAAAGTTTCTCCAGCGCTTTATCGGACCTTATCTCGTCGTCCAGCAAACATCTCCGGTCAACTACGCCGTTGTTCCCTCGCACCCCGTCATCGACCGCTGTCGCCGCTCTCAAGAAGTGGTTCATGTATCGCGGATGAAACTCTACACCCGTCGCCCCTCTTCTATTTATTCCGCGGCCAGGATGGCCGCTTTCCTGCCGGGGAACTATTTGTGTGAGCGCTTTGCGCGAACTTTCACCTCTTTCATCTGTATATCCCCAACTTCATCGTCGTCGCTTGCATGGGCTCCGGAAAGCGCGCGCTGAGTGCCCGGCTGTTCCCGAATAAAGACGCCTGTGCAAGCGGTGATATATATATATATATATATATATATATATATATATATATATATATATATATATATATATATATATGAGGGAGCTAACAGTCACCGAAACCAAGGTGCATAGGGGAATGTTTAATTTTTCTTTAATGTGTGGTGCTAATCAGTGGGATAATGATACTAAGTTTAATCTATCGCTTAAAGAAAATTCATAAAGCAGCAGCCAGCCTTCGCCGTAGCTCAGTTGGTAAGAGCACCGGACGCGATATTCGGAGGTCGTAGGTTCGGATCCCACCGGCGGCATGGTTGTTTTTTCTGCTGCTTTATAAGTAATTTTCTTTAAACGATAGATTAAACTTAGTATCATTATCCCACTGATTAGCACCACACAATAAAAAGAAAAATTAAACATTCCCCTAAGCACCTTGGTTTCGGTGACTGTTAGCTCCCTCATAAGTTTTTCAAAACGAGTCCCTCATTTCCCTTACGTTATATATATATATATATATATATATATATATATATATATATATATATATATATATATATATATATATATATATATATATATATATATATATATATCATTTGTTATATCTCTTTATATCAGGTAATAATTTTATAAACTGGTGTATCAGAACACGACGAATCCTTTGACAGCATCCACCTGCGATTAACGGTTCGCCCGTAATGGCCGTCTGAAGGTCCTCAGAATGCACAGTGTGGGGGCGGAAAGGACGTCGTTGCGAATCCCAACCATAAATTGGGCTGAATCTCAATTAGTTTTTTTTATCGTCAGTATATGCAAATCCTTTTCACAGCACTTCGAACACTCTGCATTAAACAAATTGCCCCCAAATTTTATGCAAATGGTGGTCCCAGGAGCGTCTCACTTCGATAGTAGCTATATTGGCACAAATACAGGATGTTTTGGTGAAGACTTTAGGTAATTTTCAACAAAAGGTTTTTGTTGTAAAAATATGGGTTTCACGACATGGTAATGCAAGGACTCGCGGGCACCGGAATACCAGTGAATCATATTAACTACTAAACTCTCTAAGAACTTCCAATATATAACTTTTCAACAGAGTTAGGCGCGTAGCTGCGATTAGAGATTTGTAGCCGGTTGCTAGTAATAGCCGTATGAGTTATAATAGTGAAAACGCGATTACCCTTGGCGCTGTGGCACGACGAAATTCGGCCTTTTCTACTACTTATGTGCACTTCAGGGGTTGCTTTACCTGCATGCTTTCGAAACGCATGTATTTTGGCACGTTGCAGCCATATTTTGCCCAGCCAAAGCGGCGAAGGTAATTGCGTTTTGTAAATTCCAAAAACTGATATGGCAGTTACTAACGGCCGGCTAGAAATCTGTAATTGCAACTAGACGCCTAACTGTAATAGTTAAAAATAATTATTGTAGATTAGCTAGACAGCTTACTATTTAAGATGATTCACCGGCTCTCTAGCATCTGCCAACTATCTGAATAACGCGACGCAAAATTCATATTTCTGCCTCAAAAATTGTTTTTTTTTATATATTTTAAAGTCCTACCTGAAACACTAGGTATAATGAATCGAAAGTGTAGGAATCGATTAACGCGCTACGCGCGCACTCTTACTGCGTGATGTAAAGGGGTCACGTTGTTATTCTTTTGGTCAATTTGACCTTCACTCCAGACTGAAGCGTCCTTGAGAATCGTGAATAGTAAAAGCTAACACTGTAAAATGCCCAAACTAGGTGACCGCTTATTTGCACAGTCGGCATGAACGGCCGAAAGGGCGTGGCAGAGGTGGGTGGTTAGCGCTAACGGTTCTTCAGGTCTCGTTCGAGCG
The DNA here is from genome assembly GCA_030143305.2 of Amblyomma americanum. Taxonomy (NCBI): domain Eukaryota; kingdom Metazoa; phylum Arthropoda; class Arachnida; order Ixodida; family Ixodidae; genus Amblyomma; species Amblyomma americanum. The sequence continues at coordinate 20,723 of JARKHS020011418.1, read as the reverse complement.
CGAACATCATCCGGCACAACAGTTTCCAAATTTCGCCTGCGAATGGCACGAAGATTAATCTTTCTGCAGTGTTGTAGCGGTGCAACCGTGTAGGGGCTGCGTGAGCGGTTGTTTGAAAATGGGCGTCTGAATGCGAAGGAAAATACCTATAAGAACGCCACAAATTGCCATGCAAAAATTCGTGAGGCAGTGCCACACGTCCTTTTCGGGAATAATGTCACCGGAAACGGCCATATAGAAAAGTTTTAAAGCGAGATATGGTACTTTTCTTAAGGATGTATGTTTATGAATTCTGAGAAAATTTTGCACTGCCCTTAGCAAAAGAATGAAAAGGGGGTGACATTTCCTGGGGCTAATTTTTTTCCCTTTTTGTCGCCTGCTGGGTAACCTAGTGTTGTTTGAGATAAAGCTTTGTCGCTTAAACTTAAACTTGAAATACGAACCGCACCGGAAATAATACCAGACTATTGGCGCAAATCACTTATTGGCATTGGTGTCATTTGTGCTCCATCATGAAACGCGCACAGTCTGGATAGGCAGCAAGTCACAACTAAAACACCAAAAAGTGTGTTGAGCGCAGGTAGTTAGAACCCGTGCTCCTAGCAGACAGAGAACGCTTTGAGGCGGACCATATAAACGGCTTCGGACTGAGGAGCTCGGCAGGATAACGTATGTCCGCGATGTTGAGCCGCACCGCCTACTGCAAAACTACATATCTTACCACCCGCAAACTGGCTCATCGAACGCTTTAACAAGAGCTTGCTTGGCATGATCTCTGTGAATGTCGACATCGAGCACAAAGCCTGGGACGAAGTGTTATCATTTTCGTGTTACTTTTACGTACAGCACCGCGATTTGACAAAGAAACACGGATTTTCACCGTTTTTCCCAGCTGAAATGCAAGGAAGTGGCAGCCATACTCGACGCTATGATGCCACACCCGCCATGTCTTGTTAGGATGGCGTGGCAGCGGAGGGTCTATTTCCGGGTGACGTCATGAGAGGGCACTAGTGGGTCGGAATGTCATCATCATCAACAGGATAAGCAGGCGCGGCAGGAAGAAGAGAGACGAGTGGAATAAACGTTGTTGTCGTGGGAGCCCGTGTGTTTTGAAGTTGTGTGAGTGTGTCACGACCAAAGCACAACAATCCCGAGAAGTGGCCTAAGCCGGGATTCAGCCGCAACGTGAACTCCAAACCTTTGCCGAAAATACTGTAGCGAAGGGAAAGTTGAAGCGCGATTGCCGCGTGCCGACGACGATGCTGCTGCTGGCGGACCTGCCAGATCCTGTGTTCTTGCCTCGGCAAGCTCTACGAAAGAATTCTGACCAAAAGAATTCAAAACTATCTAGAGGATAACGAGCTGTATCCTCATAGCATGTTTGGATTCAGGGAAAACCTGTCAACGCAGGACATCCGGCTACAACTCAAACACGAGGTCATTGCCGAGGCCCCGCAACATGGAGAAAATCTAATTATGGCACTCGACATCAAAGGAGCTTCCGACATTGTCAGCCATGCGGCTATAATGGAAGGCATCAACAACACCAACTGCGGGAAGAGAGTCCACAACTACGTAAGATCTTCCTTGATAGGAAGAACGGCCACAGTGGGCTTGGGAGATATAAGAAGCGAGACCATAGACACTCCAAACAAAGGCACGCCGCAGGGTTCGGTCATATCGCCAATCCTTTTCAACCTAACCATGATTGGCCTGGCAAGAAAATTGGAAACCATCCCAGGCATAAGACATGCCATATATGTGGACGACATAACTGTATGGTCGAACCAGGAATCTCTGGGGCAGATGGAAGAACAAATGCAAAAAGCAGCCACTTGTGTCGAGCAATATGTCAAGAAAAGGGGTTTAGCCTGCTCAACTGAAAAAAATCAGAAGTCCTTAGGATAGTAAAGAAGCCGACGGATGCAAGAATAGAGATAAAGCTCGAGGGCAAGATCATCCTGGAAAGGGAGATCCTTCGAGTTTTAGGCATGTGGCTACAGAGCAACGGCAAATGCTACCACACGATTGGCCTCCTTAACAAGTCAACGGAACAAGTTTGCCGTATGATAACAAGAGTATCATCCAGAAGATACGGCATGAAGGAATGCGACTCGCTAAAGCTGATGAGCAGCCTAGTCATGAGCAAAAAAACTTACTCACTTCCATATCACAGCATGCTGAAAAATGAAGAAAATCAGGCAGAGCTCCTAATCAAAGGAGCCTACAAAAGAGCTTTCGGCTTACCCAGAAACACGTCGAACGACAAGCTGGCAGAACTGGAGCTGCACAACACGTTCGACGAGTGAAGCAGGTGCCGCGAATATTTGCAGTGTGTTCGTTTTTCAAATCTGCCGCCACATCACTTTATCGCTTTGCTTGCTACGCAAGACGCGACTAGATTTATCTCGATTGATCGCAGCCAAGCAGAGCTGATTCTACGTTGTTCCGGAATGTTCTAGTAACTTTGCGCTCTTTATCTCGAAAGTTCGCTATCAGCTTTAAATTGAGCACGGCCGACAGCGGCCGGCATTCTGTTCGACGACCGCCGAGCACGCTTGTCGCTTCGCCGCAGCCGAGTGATTCAGTCCATTTTGGGTGCAAGTCAGCCCAATAAACAGTTCTTTTAGAAGACCCTTTCGTCCGTCTTCATCGCTGCTTCGACTGCCGTCACCATTACGTGACATCTGGTGGAGGTGCTGGGTGGCCTTCCATGTTCCGGACGCCCCCTTCAAGTCGTGAAGCAAGCCCTGAGCGCTTCGCACCCGAGGACGAGCCAGCAGCTCAGCGAGCCAGCCGACGTCTCCAGGGAGAGGAGCCTGAGTTCGGGAAACTGCCGGACCGCACAAGACAGCGAAAAGACCCGGCTACGAGCACCGCAACCTCGCCGAAGATGTCGGCACCGATCATACTGCAGCAGCCGCGGGTGCCGCCAACTTTCAATGGATCCCTAGGCGAAGACCCTGAAGAATGGTTCGATCAATTTGAGCGCGTGGCGTCATTTAACAAGTGGGATGATGCGGCAAAAATTGGACACGTGTTCTTCTCATTGGATGGCTCCGCACGCACGTGGTACGACTATGAATCGTCCTTTACGACATGGGAGCTATTCAAGAGAGAACTATTGAAAGTATTCACCAGTGTCGTGAGGAAAGAAAGAGCCAAACGACTCCTAGAGTCCAGGATCCAGCTTCCGAATGAGCCCGTCCGCGGTTACGTCGAGGAGATGAAGCGCCTATTTCGCCGCGCCGACCCCTGGATGGCCGAGGAAAAGAAAGTTCAGTTTTTAATGCGCGGCGTAAAAGAACAACTCTTTGCAAGCCTCGTCCGCCAGCCGCCAAAAACAGTCGAGGAATTCATGCAAGAAGCCTGCACGATTGAGAAGACCCTCGACGTCCGAGCTCGGCAGTACAATCGTCCTTCCTCTCCTTGTGCAATCCGTTCGGACACGCCAACCACCAGCGACAGCTTGCGGGAAGTTATCCGCGAAATTGTCCGAGAGGAGCTACGCCGATTACTGCCATCCTCCCCACAGCCACAAGCAGCGACTCCGATGGACGTGGTACGGGATGAAGTGCAACAGGCACTTGGCTACGCCGATTACTTCCATCCTCCCCAACCACAAGCAGCGACTCTGATGGACGTGGTACGGGAAGAAGTGCAACAGGCACTTGGCACCCCGACGGCCACAGAACCCCAGGCCTTGACCTACGCCGCTGCAGTAAGGACTGCCCAGCCCCAACGACAACCCCTACGTCCTCCCCAAGATGAGCTACTTGTTCCACAACGCCGCCTCCCAGCGCCCGCCCGTCCAAGCTATGACCGACGCTCAAGCCCCAGGAAATGCGACGCCTGGAGGACTTCCGACAACCGGCCGTTGTGCTTCCATTGCGGTGAGGCCGGCCATATTCTTCGTCACTGCCGGTACCGACGTATCAGTCTTCGAGGATTTGCCATTAACGCCCCACGACCACGCTTCGGGCAACGTCCGCAGGAAATCGACGAGTAGCTGCGTCTAGAAGAGTACACGCCGAACCGCTTTTCGCGCTCACCATCGCCGTCAACCTCGTGCTTTGCGTCGCAACGCCGCAGCTACACAGACGCGGTTCGAGGAAGATCTCCCAGCCCCCGTAGTGGAAAGTGAAGGCAGCAACCTCTGGAGGTGAGGTTGCTCAAGAGCAAAACGCCGAAGATCCTCCACCGACCACGCCCCATGAAGACGCCGCACCCGCGAGGCCGCATGAAGAACCGGCACTCGCTGCACCGACGCCGCACACAATGAGAACCCCTACCGCGACGCAGGCTTCCTTGAAAACGACGCCGCTACCCAGAAGAGCTTCGACCACACACCCCACCCGCGATTCGCATACGCGACGAAGCCGTGACCCGACGCCAAGAGGGACGTGCATTGCAAGAGCCAGGACCTCTGACTTAGAAGTGACTATCGACGGCCGGAAAGTTACCGCTCTAGTCGACACAGAAGCCGATTACTCGGTGATGAATGGAACATTCGCTACGCAGCTGAGAAAAGTCACAACGGCTTGGGACGGCCCACAAATTCGCACCGCAGGGAGCCACCTCATTACGCCATCAGGCCGAGCACACTTGTCGCTTCGCCGCCGCCGAGTGATTCAGTTCATTTTGGGTGCAAGTCAGCCCAATAAACAGTTCTTTTAGAAGACCCTTTCGTCCGTCTTCATCGCTGCTTCGACTGCCGTCACCACTACGTGACACAGGGCTCAAGTCATGTCATAGATACAAAGGCTAAGGAACTCGGCAACAGGGAGGGCCCTCCTAACAAGAATGAACTATAAGGGGGTCCTGGACATAGAGGATAGATCGGCATACATCCCAGACAAAATACGTCGAACCTACCAGGTTAGCCCTATACCCAGGAATATGGATCCAAATATACACGCAGCCAGAAGACAGGCAAGGGCTGAATATGTAGAGGCGAAGATACCCACACAAGATCAGGTAGCCTACACTGACGCCACTCTGTACCCGTGGACTCGTATCCAAAGCATCAAGAAAACGGTATCGGTTGTCACAACAAAGGAGGGAGGCCTCATCAGCGGCGCATCCACGAGAGATGGGACGATAACTGAGGCAGAGGAGATCGCCGTAGCTATAGCGGCAGCCGAAGGTTATCGCACCAACAAATCTCTCACAATCATAAGAGATTCTCACGAAGCGTGCAGACGCTACATGGTAGGAAGAATCAACAAGAATGCCCTAAGGATTCTATTGAAAACGCAGCGAGCCAACGAAAAGATCCAACATAGGATCTACTGGGTACCGGGACACGTCAGAGTCGAAGGCAATCTGAAGGCGGACAAGCTAGCTCGCGAGCTTACTATCCGAGCTGGTCCGTCAAACGCCTCGGACGGCCCGGAGATAGCGGTAGAGCTCTCGTACGCAGCTATCCTCAACGTCATCAAAGGCAGAAGACGCAAATATCCCCAGCCATATTCTCTGCTAACACAATATGAAGCGACATGTTGGAGAAGACTCCAAACAAGAGCCTTCGACAACCTTCACATTCTACATAAGATGTATCCGGAGCAGTATAGGGATACATGTCCGTGGTGCGGGGCAACCCCAGGCAGTATCATATCACATGGGAATGCGTACACAATGTATCTTTCCGAGGTAACAAAGAGCCAAATGCGGAGCAGTGGGATGACCGGCTAACCAGCAGGCAGCTCAAGGTCCAAAGAGACCTAGTGAGCCACGCATGCCGGATGGCCAGGGACAGTGGTGCCTTGGACTAGGGGCGCCAACCACAATCAGCCTGGAAGACATCGGCAACCTTCGGGCAAGCAGCAAGACTCCTTTATTAGAGCAATACAGTTTATTTACTCACTCACTCCTGTGTTCTTGTGCTCCTGCTATCACCACCTGTGCTCGCCGCCGTTTTCTACGTCAAGCAAGCCGTGACATTTGGTGCAGGCGCTGGGTAACGCATCTCATGCAACGCACCCCGCCTCGCAATTCGAGCCCGGTACTAATCCTGGCCGTCGGGTTTTCCTGGAACCCTCGGGAGAAACAGAGACTCGCTCTAGCCGACGTCAGCAAGGCCAAGCACAGGAAATCGGTCTCTTGCCCCAGGGATCGAGGACATCTAGGACCAACGCCACCATGCCGTCCCAGTCACAACAAGCCGACCCCCCACGATTACGCCGAGGATTGTCAACGTGCCTGTCACCCCAAGATCTGTCGCCCCGTTCCGTGGCGATGGACTTGATGATGTTGAAGACTGGGTCCAGCATTATGAACGGGTAGCTCGACATAATGGGGTGACACCCGACCAATGTCTGCTGAACCTGTACTTCTCCTTAGATGCCACAGCGAAATGCTCGTTCCAGAACCACGAGGGTTCGCTAACATCATGGGACACATGCAAGAGCGAACTGGTACGCACATTCGCAAACAGGCACCGGCGACAGCATGCCGAAGGTCTGCTCCACGCTCGTATCCAAGCTCCCACCGAGAGCGTGAGAAGTTTCATCGAAGGCGTACTGCGTCTGAGTGCCCGCTCTGACCCACGGGCTACTGAAGAAACGAAGGTGAGGGCCTTGATGAGGGGTGTCCGGAATGACATCTTTGGAGGCCCCATCCGCAGTCCTCCTACCACAGTGGCCGAATTCGGCGCAGAAGCTACCAACATTGAGCACGCATTGGCGACAAGAATCAGTCATTTTCAGCGAATGAGTGCCCTTCCTGTCGTCTCAAGTCTTCTTCGTCTGGCCTCAGCGGTGTTGTCGGCGATGTTCGCGAAATTATCCATGACGTCATCCGATAGGAGCTGAAAAGGCTGTTCCCAGCCCCTGAACAGCCTGTATCTGTCACCATTGCAGCGGCTGTTCGAACTGCGACACGCGCTGGCGTCTGAAGACGTACCTGTTGTAGCTGCAGCCGACCAACCATCCCTGAGCTACGCCGCCGCCGTCCGTCGTCTACCTCCCGTACATCGTCAGTACCAGACCGATGCCGATTACGGCTCTCGACGCCACGAGTTCGTGCCCCCGTCTGATGCACGCCTGGAACCGCTGGGCCGCAGGAAAACCGACATCTGGAGGACTGCAGATCGGAGGCCGCTGTGTTTACACTGCGGTTAGCCTGACCACATGTACCGCTACTGTCCGTACCGCGAACTCGGCCTTCGAGGTTTCAAACGGGCTGATCCGCGACCCCCTATGGTGAACAGCCCCGCGAGATACAGGACTACCTTCGACGCTCTCCATCGCCAGTGCCAGCTCTATCTCGCACCTCCTGGTCGCCACCCCCTCACCGATCATCACCCCCTTCTCGCGGATCCCGCCGTGAGAGCCTTACGGCACTTCGGGAAAACTAAGTGCGGCGACGCCTGGAGGTGGCGTTGCCGGTGTAGCACGCAGTAAAGAACCTGCGCCTAAGTTGGAATGTCCCCGCTCGACTGATGGCACTCTTGGAGGCGAAGACTGTTCTGTGGCCTCTAGCAATGTACACGTTTTAATCGACGGTCGTGACGCAACGACGCTTGTCGACGCCGGTGTCGATTACTCGGTCTTCAACGGCAATTTCCCTCGGCGTCGCAAAGTTACCACATAGTGGGACGGCCCACCCATACGTACCGCGGTAAGTCACCTCGCAAATCCTGTTGGCAAGTGCACTGCCCGCGTTGAGATTCACGGTGAGACGTGCCCAGCCACATTCGTGATCTTGGAGAATTGCTCCAAAGATGTTATTCTTGGCATGGACTTTCCCCGTGAGTATGGCGCTGTAACCGACGTAGGGCGGAACAAGTTCACCCTCCGCGCACGTTCTTGGTCACCGATGCTTCCTCGAGCCCCTCGCGCTGCGATGAAAGCTGATGCCGACCATGTTCACTTGCCGCCGTTGTCGACAGTTTTTCTTCCGGTGCGAGCAGATACAACCGCATGTGGCGAAGGCGTTCTCGAAGGAAGTGTCCAGATGCTACTTACGCGAGGCATTGGTGTATCTCGGAAAATCGCCGTTGTTCAACGTGGGCGTGAAAAAATTTTAGTGACCAACTTCAGCAACGAGCCGCAGCACTAGACGAAAGGGGTTGTTATAGCCCAACTGAAAGAACTCAGCGACGTTCGCGAAGCTGCATCGCTGCCTGAGAAGTAGGCCCCGCCCGGGTCATGTGACACAACAACGTTTCCCCTGGACATTGATCCCAAGCTTGAGCCTGCCCACACACGCGAATTGCTGTATTAATAACCGACTACAAGAGAGCTAATTTCGATGCCATCAACCTCGCATTATCGGAATTTTATAACGCTTTTGTTAAATCCTGTTCTGCTCGCTCGGTCAATGCCAACTGGGAACTTTTTAAAACTATAATGCTCACATTGAAAAACGCACACATTCCGTCCTTCCTTGAAAAATTCGATTATAACAACGAATAGTTCAATAGAGACCTGAAAAGGCTTCTTAGTAGGAAAAAGCGTCTTTATCGTAAGGCTAACTTGCAGAACCTGTCTGAAACTTGGGAGCGATACCCGTCAACACACGGGTATTATCCACAGCCATTTTCCCAAGCTTTCCCCAATTTTCGGGTTGCTCAGAATTGGCGAAATCTTGGAAAAAGGGCTGTGGACGAAACCCATGTGTTGACGGGTCAGTGATTCGTTCCGCCGTCTAACCATAGTCGACATTTGGGGAAGTTGCGGCCAATAATACTTTTCTCAAATACGTGCAAGTGTTCAGCTGTAGCCAAAGGTGACCAGCTGTAGGATCATCGTGCCAAGCTTCGGCCACCTCGGCGCGCTAGTCTTCTGGCACAACAAGGAGCCATGACTTCGGGCTGCTGTCGAAGTTCTGCTTGTACAATACGCCGTGCAGAATCCGGAACGTAGGCAGAAGACGTAGGAACATGCGGGGCACCACGTCTTCGTGGCCTTCCAGGTGTGCCATCAGCCGACGAATCTGAGGGTCATTGCGTTGCCGGGTAGCCATATCTGCCGCCTCCAGTGCCCCAAGGAAGCCGTCCTCGTCGTCATTATCGCCCCCTGGCGCCGTATTCACGGGGGCTCGAGACAAACAGTCAGCATCATGATATTTGCGGCCGGATTTGTAGATGATGGTATCGTCGTGCTCCTGTAGCCGCAGGCTCCACCGAGCAAGGCGGCCTGCGGGAGCCTTGAGATTGGCGAGCCAGCACAGCGAATGGTGATCGGTAACGACGCGAAAAGAGCAACCGTAGAGATAGGGCTGGAATTTGGTGATCGCGCAGATGACAGCGAGACACTCTTAGCTGCGTTTTTATGGAGCAAAACTGCTAAGGCGCCCGCGTGCTGTGCGATGTCAGTGCGCGGTAAAGGTCCCCAGGTGGTCGAAATTAATCCGGAGCCCTCCACTACGGCACCTCTCTATTCTTCCTTTCTTCTTTCACTCCCTCCTTTATCCCTTCCCTTACGGCGCGGTACAGGTGTCCAACGATATATGAGACAGATACTGCGCCATTTCCTTTCCCCAAAAACAAATTAATATTATTATCAACTTCCTAAGAACGTCCGTCACTACGTAAAGACTTGTCGAGAGTGCCAAAGGCGGAAGAGACCTTCAACACGACCAACTGGACTTCTCCGGCCGCTGGACCCACCCCATACACCGTTGCACACAACCGGAATGAATTTTCTCGGCCCATTTCCAACGTCGAAGTCGGGTAACAGGCACATGATCAGAGCCACTGACTACCTAGCCAGATCCGCCGAGTCCCGAGGACTTCAGTGGGCGACGGCTGCTGAGGCAGCCCAGTTTTTTATTGTTGTGTATTGTGCTGCGTCACTGATGCCCCTGCAGTTTTGATCACTGACCGGGGTGCCGTGTTTCCGGCACTGCTCACACAGTAGATCCTCCGTCTCAGCTGCACCAGCCACCGCCGAACTATGGCGTACCACCCGCAAACCAAAGGGCTGACAGAGCGGCTGAACAAGACGATGGCTGACATGATACGCCATGTATGTGGACGTCGCCCATCGCAGTTGGGACGAGGTACTGCCCTACGTTACATTCGCGCATAATACCGCTGTCCAGGTGGGTCCCCGGGAGTCTAATTCCATTGGCTGGATCCACCACACATACTTCCGGAGTCTGAAAAACCGCGAAAAACACTTGACGGTGAGTAGGTGGGCAGCGATTCGCAAGTCCGAACCGGACCCCTAAATGTCGTGGAGGAGCCCGAGGCAGCTGCCCCGGGTTTGGATTTCCTGTCTCCCAGTCGGAGCTATTGCGTCGTTGGGTGGTCGGGCATCCCTTGAGTGGAGCCGCACCATTGGTCAACATCGACGCCCTCCCTGTCCTGGCCAGACAGGATTCGAGCAATGATAAAATGAGGGTCAATGTCTCGCTGTCCGCAGTCTCATCCTATTACTCATAACCCTTCCCTCAGTCCCATTCCCACAACCTACGTCCCAGGGGAGATCAGGGGAGTCTCCCCGGGCCCGCTCCCCCGGCTGTGGGTCGCTTAGTAGCATTACCCCTCTCATTTTTTTTTATTTTCCCACCTACGGGAGGCAAAAGCACAACATTGCCTTCGGGCCTTTTATTTATATTACGATTGGGTTAAGCCTGTTATACTTAAGTGGCACAGGCAGGGGCCTATTGGTTTACATTCCTTTTCTGGTTGCCCCACCATACTTATGTCCAGGAGCCGACAGGTATGTCGCCTTTCCGACTGGTGCATGGCTGACAGGTCACCACGATGCTTGACGCTATGTTGCCACACGAGCCGTCTGTCGACGCTAGTCGACGATGCCCGTCTAGTCTGCGAGCGGGCGGAGGACGCTCGGCAACTCGCTAGACTCCACCTCCAGCACCAACAGCATGCAGAAGCTCGTCGGTACAATCACCGTCTACGTGACGTCCACTTTTACCCTGGAGACAAGGTCTGGGTATGGACGCCGGTACGCCGTCTAGATGCCTCTGAGAAACTCATGAAGCGCCACTTTGGCCCGTATACGGTTCTTCGCCGCATCGGTGACCTGAACTATGAGGTGCTGCCCGAAGGAATGCGACCGTCATCTCGTCGTTCCCCCGCCCTGATATTGTGCACGTTGTCCGGCTTAAGCCGGTTTACGCGCGATAATTGCCTGAATTTCCCACTGCCTTCTACATCGGCCAGCAAGATTTCTCGGCCCCTGTGTAGATTTCCGCCAACTTTTTTTTGCTCTCGTGTTAGCATCGGGACGATGCTTCTTTATAGGGAGAGGTAGTGCAGCGAATAGAAAGTTGAAGCGCGATTGCCGCGTGCCGACGACGACGCTGCTGCTGACGTACCTGCCTGTCCATGTGATCTTGTGCTCATGCTATCACCAGCTGTGCACGCCGCCGGCTTTTGCGTCAAGCAAGCCGTTACAATATAATGCAGCTCTTAGCGAGCCAGATGGTCGGATCTGCGCTGCAGCGGGAAGGTGTTGCCGCGCTGGTTCAGGAGCGTCTTATGGCGGCACATGTGCCCTCCGGCGTCGGAGGTTAACAGGAGGCTGAGGCGGCTGTGACGGCGATGGGTGCTGTACATACGCCCAGAGATGCTGTGCCATGGATTACCTAGCAACTTCCGAGATTCACGGGCTTTAAAGATGTCCAGACGCCCGAAGAACTATTTCAACGCCTCGGGAACCGGCATTGCCGCAGACAAAAGTCTTACTTAGGTTGTGCCGGCCGCACAAGATGGTAGTGTCAAGTTGTGGCAGCGTTTTGTCGGACGGCTCGCCACTTGGAACGACTTTGTGCTCGAATTCAGCACGGAAATCTTCTCCATCGAAGCCATACGCCACCTGAAGGAGGAGATGAAAAGCAGGACACAGGAACCGGAGGAAAATTTTAAAGAATTTATGCACTTCATATGGGCCTATTACGAGCAGATCAGCGGCGACGTACCAAACTCTGAAATGGTGGCCTATGTCCTCCGACAAGTGCACCCACAGCTGTAAGAGCTGGTGGTTGGCGTGTAGTTCGCTAACCTTGCGGAGCTGACGAAGGCGGCCGACAGCCTAATGGAGCGGGTTTGGTGTCGACTAAAGTACAGCCCATCTCCTTCCCCGGGCAACCAAGTGGCCAGGGACTTGGCCTATAGGCCAGCTTCGCCCGCACTTGGTGGTCCAGTGCTGCAGCTTGCTCTGAAGGCGCCCCCCCTCCCCAGACCGCGTATCAGTCGGCAACCACGACGGTATACCAGCCCGTCCCAACGCCGCCTGCATACCAGTGGCCCGGCATCCAGCCATCGTTCCTCAGGGATCAGCTGTACGCTTCAGCTATGCCAGCGCTGTACGCGACTGCGCGACTCGACGCGGAAACAAACCACCAGTCTGCTACCGCTGCCAGTGGCCAGGTCACCTACCACTGCACACCAGTCTGCTACCGCTGCCAAGCCTAGAGCCTGAGAAACGGGCACCAGTAGACGCTGCCCCGGCGGGCGTCTACGACAGTGCGCTGCAAGTACCAACTGCAGCAGGTGGGAGAGAGCCCCTCTTGGATGTCCAGATCGGACCAACTGCATTCCAGGCACAGCTCGACAAGGGCCCCACTGTTAGTTTGCTGCGGCTGCAGGCGATGGCAGCTGCAAAGCCTACTGGGGCCACGCACAAGAGAGAGGCGGACAATGCGTCTGGCAACAGATTGGTCCCAGTCCACCACATCGGTCAGGCGCAAGATTAAGTGGGCAGCCAGCTATGGCGGACAACGGTTCTTGGGTGTGCCCGATCTCTGCAGGGACATTGTATTGGGAAGGGACTCTTTTACAGTGATCGACGTTTCCATACATGTGGCAATAGGTGGCTGGAGATTAGGGATGGCACAACAATGCACTTTACCCTTCGTCAAGGCTGAGATGGCGTAGGTGAGAGAACCCCTGCCTGAGGAAGATTCTTACTGTGTGAACAGCATCTATTCAGAGCAAGCCAACTTTGATGCCGGTGTGGATGAAGTGTTCACAAATGACAATCAATCAGACATCACGACGGGTCTAACCGAAGGCATGTAGAGGGTGTTAGAGACCTTGAAGCCAATTTTTTCCACGGCCCTTGGCTGCACCACTCTTGCTGAATATTGCATTGACACCGGAGATATCCTGCCAGTTCAGCCTGCGACCTGTGAATAAGAATAACCTTAAGGTAACTGAAACCTGCATTGAGGATGTGCTCCAAAAAGGCCTCATACGCCGTAGCACAAGCTGATGGACCAGTGCTCCTGTGCTTGTGGCGAAGAAGTCAAGAGGCTATCGCCTCGCAATTGACTACCGCCCATTCAATTAACGTACCAAGGTGCCTGTCCCAGTGCCGCTGACAGACTGGCTGCCGGCTCAAGTTGGTCGAGCCCAGTGCTTTTCAAAGTTTGACCTGTCCAAGGGTTCTTCGAGATATCTGTCTGGGACGAGGACGTTGCGAAGACGGCATTCATATGGCACCAGAGAGCATTTGAATTCACTAGAACGTCATTTGGTGTGGCAGGTGTTCAAGCCAGATATCAAAGTTGACGGATGCGGTTTTGAATGGCTTAAACCATGTGTGTGCCATAGCCTTCCAGGACGATGTCCTGGTGTATTCCAATTCCCTGGAGAACCATGTCACACATGTCTATGAAATACTGCAGCGCGTCAGCTGCGCAGGTTTTACTATTAACCCTAACAAGATTCAAGTGTTGCTTCAGTCAATTAAGTTCCTGGGACACGTAATCTCCCTAGGACAGCGCCAGCCAAATGAACAAAAAGAATTAGCTGTGCTGGACTACCCTCATTCAAACACAACGAAGAAGTTACAAGCATTCTTGGGGTTAGCAGTCTACTACCGGGGCGTCATCCCTCAGTTTACAGCGGTCGCACGGCCCTTTACAGCTCTTTTGAGGAAACGCCAGCACTGGGTATGGAACACCGATCAAGAGGAAGCACTTACTACTCCAAAAGGATCGTTGACCCACGATGTTGTGACCAGCATTCCAGACTTGAGTCAACCTTTCGTCTTTGAAATAGATGCCAGTGAAACCGGATTTGTGGCCGTACTTCTACAGGAAGGCCCAGACACCCAGCTGCGAATGGTGTCGTTCATAAGTGAAGTGCTAACAGAGGCAGAGAACCATCACACCGTCCAAAAGTTAGAATGTCTTGCAGTGGTTTGGGCAGTAGGCATGTTCGGACCCTATATGTAGTTCACCGAGTTTGAAGTACACTGTGACCACTCCTCGTTTGTCATGGATGTTCAGCATAAACCAAGCTTTGCCAAGAGCTTAGAGCTGGGTGCTCCGGCTACAATGTTTTTATTGAAAAATCATACACAAAAGGGGGCTTGCAAACATTCTCGCCTATGCTCTCAGCAGGGCCCCTCTTCCACAGCCTGACATTCTAAGCCATATCCTTAACTCTAACGCTCTTTCCCATTGCTGCTGCAGAAAGCGAGTCCCACAACACCCTTGAGACAACAGCAGTGCTCTCTGCACGAGGCGGCACTTCTGTGCTAAATGACGTCCTACAGTTTATTGATAGCCAGAAAAAAGACCCCCTGCAGTGTGTTCTTAAGGATGCTTTGTAGGGAAGAGGGCTTCCTAACAAGGGCCCAAACCAACGTATCCTGCCAGTACTGGCAGAGGTGACAGAGCTCGACGCCAGAGGATTGCTCGGTCAGCGCAGGGGCAACAAGAAGGTGACTCGGCATTGGGCTTACCAGCGGCAGCTTGACCTTAAGATGAAACATGATCATCCGACCAGTGGCCATGCTGGATTCTTCAAAACACTAAACGGATTATCAAGCTGCTTTGTATGGTAGGGTACACGACCTTATGTGTCCAAGCATGCGTATTGTTGCCAGGTATGCCAACTTACAAAGGCCCCTCGTCAAAAGCCTGAATGTCTCAAGAGCAGCCAGTGATCCACTGCTCCCATGGAAGAACTCAGTGTGGACATAGTCACGCCGCTTCCCCCTTTACCATGACACCACAAATATCTCCTTGTTGTCACTGACAAGTTTGCAAAGTGTATTGAGCTGTTTCCTCCTGCGTGCGGGGACGAGCAAAATGTTCTGGACTGCATGGTTCAAGTTTTTTGTCGGCACGGAGCTTTTTCAATGTCAGTGACAACGGGAAACCTTTTGTGAGCACAGTGTGGCGCGGCCTCCTGAAGCATTGTGGCATAAAAGATCGAAACACTGTGTCCTAGAGACCACCCGGACAAATGGTGTAGCGCCACAATGGCAAAGTAAACGTGTGCCTCTGGGCCTATTGCACAAACCAGAGGCTGGGACGAGCATATCCCCGAGATTGCTTTAGCCCTACGCACAGGTAAAAAGTGTAGTCACTCATTACATCATGGATTCGCAAGCATGGTTCTGCTTTCTTTGTTCGTAGAATGTAGCAGTGCTGTAACGCCACATGTGACCTCTATGCATAGCCAATTATTTCTGACAATAATTTTGCTGAATGACTGGTATTAAAAACTTTTTTCGTATCAGCTGAATATATTGAATTTATTCAGCGCAGTCTCTCACTAACTGCCATTCAACGATGGTATGCAGCTGCTTACACAAGATATAAAAGACTATATTTTCATAACGACGCACTTTCGACGTAAAAGGTACATATTTGTCCAAAGATAATGTTCAAATCCCTACTGAGAGGCATTCACTGTTTTAGCGGGAAAGCACCAATCCAGAGAGTCAAAACCAACCAAGAACCTTCTGGCGTTCCTTTACCTAGAGGGCGGAGAAATTATTTTCCCGCGACTGGGTTCATATGTAGAGGTCGTATGAACCGCCAGCTGCCGATCACACCTCCGTTAAAATCCACACACTTTCGCTCCGTGCCTTCCACACCATCGTCTTCAGCAACTTCCATATGCGGATCGAGTTGACCAGATCAGTTTAACATCTATCAGAGCTTAATATTAGTGTAATGTCGGCGGCAGACGGGTCGACACAACAGCAAAGCAGGACATAAACCAACCACGATAAATACGTGCTTTCGCATGCATAGTTAGTTTAACTATTTTAAAAGCTACGACTTTTTTTTTCAAATATATTCCTAGAAGAGACTTTTCAAACCCTCCTGTTTCTTCTAAGTTTGATTTTATGCGAGAAATAGTTTGGTGCCGGCCCTTTATTAAAGAACTTTCTTCCAGAATGTTCAATATTTATTTCCTGGGACAGCAGCGTTTTATTTAATGGGTCTCTTAGAAAAGGGCAGAATCCAATTGCTCATGTAATATTTCTAGCAATTTGCTTCCAGGTAACCTAGCTCATAGTTCGACATATTTCTGTATTTTAGGCGACATAGTACTCCGCTTAACATTTTTCTGAGTACCGATTGGTGATATTCATTCCGCAAACTCTTCTAGAAAATCAACATATCAGCAATTAATACTGCTCCCAACATGTTTCAGAACGTCACGCCTTCGGCCCCCTCTTATTACGTGAAAAAACTGTGCCGTGGCTTTTTGTACTCTTAATGTTTTTGCAGTCACTTCCCCGCGAAGGTGAACACACCGATTGAAATAAGTACTTTGAACTGTCTGTAATGCCACGTATTACAAAGTCTCCTGTTCATGGGTTCGTAGTCGGCAGGAACAGGGGTAGGGAGAACGCTCCTGCAGGAGTCATATGTAAAATGCTTGCTAATGGCACTGACTTCGTTTGTACCCTAGAGAGTTCAGCTCAATGCATCAATGTCAGATCGTTATGCCAGTGTCAGCGTTGTAGTCCGCAGCATGATCCCAGTTGCTGCAGCGTCGATGACACGGCCAGTGAATCAGGAGGATGGCTTTCGGGATGAAATGGGCCTTGCAATTCAATCGTGAAAGTGGAATCTATATTAATATCGTCTTAGTGAAATTTATATTACTCTTTTTAATTGCAAAATTTTAGAAAATAGGGGGCTAAAACAGAACCACCAGATATATATTTGCGATATACAGGGGTTTGCACCTAAGACTTTGCACAATTTTACACCCTGATTGTGGCGTGCAGCTAACTGTAAATAATATGGTTATAAGTTTAAGAATTATGAAATGCCGGTTGACTTTGTTGCTGTGGCACAACAAACTTTGGCTACATAGCGCCATTATACATGCGCTTTCGAGAAGTTTGTAAACAAAGCCATCTCTCCAGTGCACGTAACTGTTAGAAATAGGCAAAATTACTTGGGCCATAGCGCCGAGGGTAACAGCGCGTTCGAAATTATAAAAACTGTTAAGAATACTAATTGCAGTGGACTACATATTTCTCAATAATTAAGGAGGCTTAAAGTAGTACTGAAAAGTTCACCGCTAAATATTAATTAATCATCCAGCTAGTTATGGCGTTTTAGCTTTATTCTATTCTACTGAAGCGCTGAGAATGCTATGCCGAAAAAGGTGCTCTTTTAAAAGAGAAGACTTATTTTTAAAACATGTAAAATCTTAAGTTAAGAACCTTGTATATTTATTTTGCATGTCGCTTGCATATTGATGGTCTATCCACTCAGTCTTTGAATGGGTATTCCCTCACACATTTTGTAGTGCTGCTGCTTGGGCTTCTGACCAGAGAAAATTATTATTTTTTTAATGAAAACGGAGCAGTTACTGCTTCAGTACTCGCGACATGTTTCAGCTGTGCCGTGATGGTAGGTACATAGGAAGAAGCAAAAGAAGGGAGCAAGGAAGAGGTTCCTGCCGGGTTGCCGAATAATTTCGACTGCGCTAGGATGTCTCGCGATATGCCGTTGCCAGGATGGTCAACATTTGTGTAGTGTGGAGTAGGGAAAATGGGATTAGGCATTGTGGAAAGAGGGTGCGGGTGGGTTGAGGGCGCTTTAGAATGGCGGCAGAGCGGCAGATGAAATTTCCTTATTTCAAGCAGATACGACGGCTTCGACTTCCCATTCACGCCATTCACGCCGTTCTCTGGACGGTGAATGAGGTTTTCTGCATGTTGACGATCGCTTTTTCACCATGGAGGCTTACTCGCTGAGAATTGAAATGCGACTGTTTTTATGAATGATGGTCTCGCTACTCAAGCACAAACACGGTATTCCTTGCGAGAAAATTACGCGCTGACCCAAAGGAGCGTACAAGCACCGCGAGTGGAGAGAGCAGGAAAGGAAAATAGTGATTCCAAGATTAATACACGGAAGCTGGACATTAAGTTTTCGTTAGATTTCAGTCTATGAGCGACACAGCGGCTGCTGTAACTATGGACAAGACATCAATTCAGCATATATTCCGACCTTAAGCGGCAAACAGCGCTAGACTCTGTTTGGCCCAGACGTTGGCGTCTTCACCACCTACCTGCCAAAGACTGCTACTCTCTCCAACACACTATGCCAGCACCTGCACTACTTTAAGCAGCGGGATTACTACGCCTGAATTACAGAATGGCTAGTTCGATAGTTCTTGTGTCGCTATTCTGCCTTCGTTTTTCGGTTCCTATCATAATGCTCGCGTCTGAACAGGAGAAATCAACGCCTTGTCTTAGCCAACAATCAGATAATGGTTCAGTTCTCAGATAATTCTTCAACGAACCATCGGTCGTTTTCATGAAGAAGCACTGTAGGATTTAGAAGGCCTGTGGTATCGAAGCTCTGCATATGCATCCTAAGGCTAGATGGTTGTGACGCACATCGCTTAGAAAAAAAAGGGCCTGTAGCTTTTGTGGCACTAATATTTCCACTAAATATAAAAAACACTTCCCAGGTGAAAGACAAGCTTTGTTTTTGAGCTCCATGAGTAGCATCGTGTTTCCTAGAGTGAGATATCCAAGAGTGCAATATTTTTTGCCATGCGCTGATGAAAGCACAATTGTGACAGCGCTCGAGAGTTGGGAGAGAATGAAAGCATTCCAGAATGTCTTTGTTCAACGCAGAAGGTTGTTAAAATGGTGTACATTGTTGCATTCCAATATGTACTTCAAGGGACTGCACAACAAGTACTGTTTCTTGACGTTCGCTGGATCACAATATCCCCAAATATACTGCAGCGGTTACCATCAGGGGTTGGGGCACGAAACACCAGTCCAAGCATTGACGAGCAGAACCGTTACCGACGAAATTACAGCGCAACTGATAAAGCCTGCGTCTCTGTTTTGAAGCCAAGGTTAAAACTTAATAATAATACATACCTCGTGTCTAAATGGCATGGCCCTATAAATTACAACATATATGAAGACCTCTCGAGAATGCAAATGTTCCGAAGTCAGCAAAGCAGAGATTATTATTGTGGTTTCAAGAGGGCTCAAGCACGTACCAGCAACGGCAGTAAACCATGTGCGGCACGGCAATAATAGAAGCAGATACAAGGCAAAGGAGCACTGCGCGGCTGGCTGGTTATTCATGGCAGTGCTTTGTATGACACGTTTGTCAGTGATGTAGTAATTTAGTAGCAGTTACGAACCATTCTACGCACTAAGCATGCATAAAGAGGCCTATCCTTGCGAATGATTGTGGAAGATAAAGGAACAGAAAAGGCCTTTGGCACGATACCTCTAACAGCATCTCTGTACTTTGAACGTAAACGACACGTACAGAACTGAGGGATCGAAAATGGTCGTTGAATTCCAAAAACGAGCACATACCGTGAGTTGCCTCTCTATAGACGTTCAGGAGATGTATTACAACATCCCAAAACCTTCTGCCATTGCCACCTGCGAGGAAGCTGAGTGCTTTTTCACAAACAAAATTTCATAATCAATGTGGTGCCATTGTTTGTGCTTTTTTGGACTTGCAAGTGTTGCGCTTCGAGTCTCTGTCGAATTAGAAAGCAGCGGTTTCGCGCAGCGCACTGGGATCTGCATCGGCTCCGGTTTGGCTCCAATACTGTATGTCCTATAAAAGGCGAAAGGAAACAGGGCATTGAATCATCAGTTGGAAACCTTCGGAGTGCTCGCTTGTTTCCACTATGTCGACGATGTTTTGCTGTTTCCCCGGTGAAGAATGCAGTAGTCCAACCCAGCTTTGTTATCGATCTGTTTGAAACGGGGTTGAAGAGCTGAAACTTCACCTTTGGACTGCCGGAACAATCGGTGATTGGATTATTAGACCTCCGAATTCATAAGCACGCAGATCACTCAGGTTGGTTCTACGAGAATAAAGGACCTTAGGCAATTTTAAGATATGATTCCGGACACTCAATGTTTCCTTAACCCATTAATTCCCATGCACTGAAAACGTCAGATAAAGGTTGTGAATTTCCAGGGCTTCATCATAAATGGCTCCTCGATCGGAAACATGTAAAAAAACAGATTAAGAAAAAATGATTACATATTTGTTGTTTTGAGCTATTATTTATACTATCTCACTACCTAAGGTCCTCAATACCATGTACTAACGCGCAGGCGCATGCAGATATTCAAGTGGAAATTTCCAAACTCCTCTATCATCGCTGAATGCAGCATTGCGACCACGCAAATTTAAGGATTTTTTGCGTTAGGGATAGCGTTTGCACGCATTTTTTTTATGGGCCTCCTGTGTCTCTGGCAGCTTGTATTTTTATCATATACGCTACGTAGGGCGTTAATGGGTTAAAGGTTAATCGCGCACGAGTGTATTACTCAGAGCATCAGGAAGTTATGCGTACGCAAGGTAGAGCAAGGACTTCGTCAACAGATTGCGGGGTTGAAACACAGCGGGCACCCGACATCTTCCTGTCCTCGATTTCGGACACAGTTATAAAAACATTGAAGGCAAAAAACATAAAGAAAACTCGGATGCTTCCAAGAAGAACCCGCGTCCGGTTGTTATTCCTGATGTAAAAAGAGTTT